>CM019716.1:44632030-44649621 GCA_009760885.1 Achatina immaculata
GGTACATAACTGATATTTTTTTCAAAACACTTGTACAACAGAAATATAGTCTTAAATATTGAAACAAAATAATATATAAAGTTAAGACTAACAGACGAAACATGACACATAAGCTGTCTTTGATATATACATTTGAAATAATCACAGGAACATATAAATTAGTTCTTTAATCAACTTTGATATTAAATTGTGACGGAATAGATCACAATATATATATCATATCATATAACAAAGAAAGAGAACTTTTAAAACTATCCTTAATGATATACTTTAGCACGATTCTAATCTGGTCTCTGATTATTTCAACTATCCTAACAACAGAAAAAAGACTGATTTCCTATTAAGAACCATTTTAAAATGTCACTCTGATGACAGAGGCTTCCTGAACCGCTGTATGCAGGAATATGAGACACTGAAACTGAAGGGTTTGAACTCTAAATTAAAAAATACTTAACCTTTCTTGCTCTCTTTTCTTCTTCCTCTCCCTCCTCTCTCTCTCTCCATCTCTCTCATTCTCTCTCCATCTCTTTATCATCAAAGAGTCAGACTGACATCACATCACATAAGTCTTCATTTAAACATTCATAATACTTAATACATCCCTCTCAGACGCAAAAAAGAGCTACATGTTCTCTTTTCTTTTCTCTTATTTTTTACATTCTTATTTATTATGTACCACTGATGTGAATGTATGTATATTTTCTCTTCTTTATCTTTGTTCTTTGTTCTATATATTGTTGCACAATTAAAGTGTAAACAGAAACGTTATTACTGTGTGCTAGTTAATTACTATAGTTAGCGGGGTAGGGGTATCCCCTATCAAAAGAGTAATAAGACGCCTCCTTACCTCCGTCAGTCTAAAAGGACACCCTTGGGCAAGGTGGAGTACCCGTTTAGCCCCCCGATCAGGGTGACGTGAAGGTATAGGAGCAGGTGGTGGATGGAATGGGAGAGCAGCCGACAGATAATATAAGTTATGGTCACCATTCTATGATGGTAGGCAGATGATCTCAATGTAGGGACAATGGCTACGATCACTGACTAGTACAGTCACTGACCGAAAGGAAAGCAATGGTAAACTATTTTCTGGAAATATACCAAGAAACCCAAACAGCAACATGGAAGGTCAGATAGGAAAAAGATCTGGTGGCATGTCCCCCCGGGCCAGATAGATCTAATTTTAACACTGGGGAAGAGTGTGAGACAGAGGTTAGTACTAGTAATTGTGATGACGGACAAAATCCTGACGGTGTTACCAAGAAAAACTCCTGCATCAAACTAAAAAGAAAAATAAAAGTTGGAACATGGAATGTAAGAAGTATGTATGAGGGAAAATATCAAATAATAAGTGACGAGATGAAAAGAACAAGGACACACATTTTTAGGAATCTGCGAACATCGATGGAAAGGATGAAGACATTTCAAGACAGAGAATGATAATTTCTTTACATACTCTGGTGGAGAATTAGGAGGAAAGAATGGTGTGGATTTTTAACTTGGATAAATCAACATCAAAAGCATTGCTAGGTTACAATCCATTAAGTGATAGAACTACCAGATTTAAGGGCACTCTTAGAAATATAACAATCACCCAGATATATGCACCTACATCAGCAGCAGAAGAAGAGGAAGTAGAAGACTTTTATAACACAGCACAAACGACGATACACCAGGTACGGAAAAATGATACTGCATTAATTATGGGGGATTTCAATGCAAAGACTGGTACAGAAAAAAGCAGAAGACGAAGGATATATTGTGGGGAAATTTACCATAGGACATAGAGATGAGGTTAGTGGCAATCTAATGGCTTTTTGCATGGAAAATGAGCTACTAATTGCTAATACACTTTTTAAACAACATCCAAGAAGACTTTACACATGAATATCGCCTGATGAGAAAACAAAGAATGAAATAAATTACATTTTAGTGCAAAGAGGGACCATGAGTAATTAATAGCAGACATGAAGATAAAGATAAAAAAGACGGTTACGGAATCAAGACCACTCCGCTTTGATCTTACAAAAATACCAGAACAATACGGTATAGAAGTGAAGAACCGTTTCGAAATCCTGATGGCTGTACAGGAGGAGATGACACCAGATGAAATGGCTACGTAGGCCAGACATATCTTTATAACAACAGCTAAAGACGTGGTTCCAGTAAAGAAAACACAAAAGAATGGGTGGATAAAGCAGGCACACTAGAAATGATAAAACAACGTAGAGAAATGAAGACGCAATGGAAAGTGACAAACAACAAGACAGAGGAATATAAATCTTCAACAAAAGAAGTACGAAGAAAAATAAGAGAAGACAAAAAACAATACATACAAGATTGTTATGAAAGAATAGAAGGACACCAGAAGTATAGAAGAGATAGTGAAATGTTTAAAGAAATGAAGACATTGACGAGAATGTCACACCTAAACTAAATGTAATTTGTGACAAGATGGGGAATACCTTGACAGAGACAGATGAAATTTAAGAAAGATGGAAGGAATATTGCAGAGGAATGTATGAAATAACTGACTGTGAAAGCAGAAATCAACAGTGTGAATTATTATCGGAGGAGAAAGAACCCGAACCGACAATAGAAGAAGTTTTATGGGCAATAAAGAATCTGAAAAATGGTAAATCATCAGGATGTGATGAGATAACAGCTGAACTTATTTTAGCAGGAGGAAAGGAATGTGCAACAATCTATCATGCGCTATGTAAAAAGATATGGCATTCAGGTATTTGGACAAAAGAATGGAAAAGAACTGTATTCATACCACTGCCAAAAAAAGAGTAACTTGAAATTATGCACAAACTAAAGAACTGTTGCCCTGATTAGTCATGCCAGTAAAATAATTTTAAAATCATAATGGGTAGATTTCGTAAGAAAATAGAAGAAGAAACCAATATGGTCTAAGCTTGTTTCAGACAAGGAAAAGGATCAAGAGATTATATATTCAAAGGAAGATTAATAATAGAGAAATGCAGAGAGTTTAATGTGAATCTATATTTATCTTTTATAGACTACTCAAAGGCATTTGATTGTGTACAACACCAGAAAATTTATGAAAACTTAAATATTTTGGATACATTAAACATCATGATAATCTAGAGAAGACGGTCTTGGAAGGGTACATAACGGGAATAAGAAAGAGAGGAAGACCAAGGCGAAAATGGCTACAAGACATCGTTGATGATCTGCAAATGGATGCATCAGCAGCGGGCCATCTTGCTCACAACCGAGAGGCCTAGAGGAGTGCTGTTAGGGAGGCATATATATATATATATATATGCTCATTAACTATTAAAGAATTCGAAATGTTCTCATTTTGTTTTCTGAAGTTTTGAATGATTCTTTTTCTGTGCAGGAAGACGTTGCTTTTTCCTTGTGGTCCATATATTTTTAGAAATCAAGTTAATCCTTACTTGATGAAGCTGAAGGCATGGCGCATTCTTCTTCTTTTTCTTCTTCTTCCTCTTCCTTTTCTTCTTCTTCTTCTTACAGTTTCAGACGTGGACTTGTAAGCTTTTCAAGTAGCTGGTGCTCATATGGAGGGCGTGGACATCCCTTTTCTTTTGGATTGGTGTGATTGTTGACCATATTTGCCTTCTTCTACGTTGATTATACGTTGGGCACTGCTACAGTATGATGTCTACTATCATCTTATTCATGCCACATGCACATTCGTCAGTTGTTGCTATCTTGAATTTGTTGTACAGATGGTTGTGCCAGACACGTAGCCTCAGGATGATGACTTGCTCTTCTCTGTTTAGCTGGTAGTAGGCGTAATTTCTTTCCGGGTCTGTGTTCTCTTTCCCTCATTTGTTCTTGTGGCAGAGATTTATCACCGCTTTGCCCTCCTAAATGATATCCTGGTATCTATCTGTGGTAGTTGACCTCTTTCTTTCCCTAGGGTGTCTTCTGTTTCGTTTCCGGGTATACCACAATGTGAAGGAATCCACTGCATTGCCATTCATTTGAACCGTGTGTGTAACTGGGTTTTGTTTGTAGGGCACTGGTTTCGTTGTTTCTGTGGCTCTTTAGTGCATGTTGCTGTTACAGGTTTTTTTTTACACTTTCTTCTCTCGTGACAGCTTCTGTTGCAGTCTTGATGGTACGTGCCTGTTCTCTGTTGATGTTAGAGAGTGTCCCTGCTGTTATTGATATTTCTCTGTGTTCTCCCTTGGTTACTTGAATGAGGAACTCCCCCCCCCCTCCGCCCTTGTTTACTGGTCCGTGTATAGCGGGTCCATCTGTGTAAAAGTAGAGTGGGGGAATCCAACTGCTGGTTGGGAAATGTTCCTCTAAATGTTTTATAGCCAGTTGTTGCCTTTGGTTGTCTGTCAACTTATGTTTGTTCTCTATCTCTTAGATGTTTTTATTCATTCTGGGAGCTTTTGTTTCCTCCATTTTTGTACCTGTGCCAGAGGAGTGGTTTGGAGATGGCTTCGTTGTGTGTGTGTTGGTTGCTCTGTCATCACTGCCTTAGATCTCTCGGTGAAGTTAGATCGTTTTAGTCTGCCTCTTCCTTGTCCTTTCATTCTGTGGTTCATTGAGTGGTTTTCTAGTCTTATATTTTTTCTGCTTGCTTCTCTGTTCTTCTATCTCTTCTGTCTTCTACTGACTGTAGCCTGTGATCTTCTCAAGCTATTTTATTGGTGTGGACCTCATTGCACCTGTGATGATCCTGACGGATCGGTTTTGCAGTCGCTGACTTTGTTTAAAATGCCTCTTCCGAGTTCATTCTTTTCTAAACTCATTTATTCTAATTGTTACTTATAAAAAGAATATCTCTCCCTATAGTCAACTTCGTATCATCCAGCAGAATCCCGTTGTTCCTGTGTAGACGAGCCAAGTTAAATTTACTCACATGTTCATTATCAAAATTTTAGATACTGACAGTCGTCATTCATTCATCATTTTTTAGACAGAAAACTCAATTATTTTTTGTCCAGAGTTTGAGTTTGTACATTTTTCCCCAAGCCAGCTCCGACATCATCAGCAATACTTGCACTTCTGACCCACAGCCCTGTAGTAAAGTCTCTTTTCTCATTAAATGTTTCTGCTTGCTAGCACGGGTTGTACAGCTCATAGTGCGCAGGTCACAATGCGCAGCTTCTTGAGCGTCTATAATATATGCATACTACAACAACTTAATATTGAAGAAGGCTGACTAGTAAAGAAGATTATACAGAGAAAACTTAAATATTTTGGACATATTGAACGTCATGAGAGTTTAGAGAAAACAGTCTTGGAAGGGTACACAATGGGAAAAAGAAAGAGAGGAAGACCAAGGCGAAGATGCTTTAAGACATCGTTGATGATCTGCGAATGGACGCATCAGCAGCAAGGCACCTTGCTTACAACCGAGAGGCCTACAGAAGAGCAAAGGACATGCAAATGACTGACTGACAGCGGGTGTAACAGCACTCACTGTCTTTGTGTTCGACCACCTCAGCTATAAAAATGGGTACTAAGGTAGTATTTCTAGAGATTAGATCCAATAAATCTTCACCAGATTCCGAACTTCAAATAAATTAGGAACCAACGAATAAAAAATAATTAGGTATTTATATTTGTATTACTTTAAATATGGATATTTGAAGTAGATTTTTTTTGTAAATGCTCAAACTCACGACATTCAGCACTATATGCACATTTTCTGTTGCCTCTCATTTCCCTTCTTGCTCACTAGATTGTGCCGTGTAACTGATTGTTTTTTTTTTTATTTTTTGGGACATGGAATAATAAAATGAGTGTTTCCTGTAACTTTTACAGATCGCTTGTTTCAGTCTAATTCAACTGACCAGGTCCATCATCAGAAATATGTTTACGAAATTTTGTATTTTAAGTCACGTAAACGTACATGTCCTGGACTTACCTTTATTCTTTCTTGCCAAAGATTTGACAAAATTGTTCTCCTGTTCTGTTTCTATGGCAACGAGGTCTGCATCTTGATCGTGGCATTTTGCCTACAATAACAGGAGAAATTTAATACTCAAAGCACAATCCTTTCATTTCATTAAAATATCTTTTGTAAGACAAAAAATAAACCAATAACACACAACGCATTATTATTATTTATATGAATATGTTATCAGATTAATAACAATATATAATAGATTTCACTAAATCATTGTAAAATTAGATTTAATACACTACATAAAAAGGTTGGTAATAGAATTTCGATTTTGCCAGCGAGGCCACTTTGACCCAGTGACTGTTGTAGAGACAAATTTCAAGTTTTATAATATAAGATTTATTAATAGCGTAAATAATAAACACTTTTTTTCTACCGACAAATTTTCATTTTCTTTTCTTCAAGGAAGGAAAAAATACCTACACAAACTTCAGATAGACTACAGTTCCATACCCAGCGCTTGCAAATTTTTATTATAATACTATTCTAGATTTTGTGGCAGACTAAGAACAACATTTCTAAGCTAGAATACTTTATTCCATTTTAGTAGTATAAGGTCACATGGAAAAACGCTAACACCAGAAAAAGGGCTGAAAATTAAAAACAATGTTGCAACTGGCAACCGACGTAATAGCAAACTGCTGAGTACAAAATCCAGTTCTTTGATAATAAACATTCATTTCTTGCTCCATCATTTTCAGATCATTGTAGCTAGTATAGGATTTAAATAACTGGTCCTCTCAGATAACTCAGATAATTTTGTCACAAAATAAGAACCTACAAAATAGACAAAAGATATGAAAGGGTTCAAATCGAAAGCATTTCTTTATGAAATGAAAATGCCAATAACGAATAAAAGAAGGTAATAACGAGTAAGATTGTGTCATTAAGAATGAGGAAGTATGTTACAGCACTGTATGTAACCAGTGTCACTATATGTAAACGGTGTCAATGTATGTAGCCAGTGTCACTATATGTGACAGGTGTCACTGTATGTAACCAGTATCACTATATGTAACAGGTGTCTCTGTATGTAAACAGTGTCACCGTATGTAACCAGTGTCACTGAATGTAACAGGTGTCACTGTATGTAACAGGTGTCACTGAATGTAACAGGTGTCACTGTATGTAACAGGTGTCACTGTATGTAACAGGTGTCACTGTATGTAACAGGTGTCACTGTATGTAACCAGTGTCACTATATGTAACAGGTGTCACTGTATGTAACAGGTGTCACTGTATGTAACAGGTGTCACTGTATGTAACAGGTGTCACTGTATGTAACAGGTGTCACTGTATGTAACAGGTGTCACTGTATGTAACAGGTGTCACTGTATGTAACAGGTGTCACTATATGTAACCAGTGTCACTATATGTAACCAGTGTCACTATATGTAACCAGTGTCACTATATGTAACCAGTGTCACTATATGTAACCAGTGTCACTGTATGTAACCAGTGTCACTGTATGGTTGTGAAACACGGATAATTAACAAACAAATGATAAAAGATCACAGACGTGATTCTTGAGAGAAATGTCCAACAAATTTCCTGGACAATCATAAAAACAAGAAGCTTGAGAGCAACTACAACCAAAAAAACTGTTAAGGAAAGGACAGTCATAATCTCTTGGACATAACAGGAGACCACAGGGGTTGGAGAACCTGGTAATAACTGGAAAATTCAAGGGAAAAAGAAGAAGCGTGAGTCCAAGAGAAAACTACCTCAGTGGACTGACCGAATGGCGTGGAATGAGAGAAAAAAACGTTCAAACTGATCGGAAACACAAAGAATCTTGCATAATAAGGAAGTCTGATCGCCAGCGTCATCCCACACATTACGTCATGGATGCTTATCTGTTGCTCTGCGTAAGAAACGAAAACTTCTTAACTGATTGTAACATAAATATATTACGTGTTTTACTTCCAACAATTCTCTTACCCGAGCAATCGTCCAGTTGACAGATTCAGAGCCATAGATATAGCACGATCCTTCGTTCTGTTCCCAACCTTCAGGACACTTGTGAGTCAGTACTGCAAGGAAAAAAGTCATCTTTTATGTCTTAATACTCTTAATAATAAGATGACACAAGAGATTATTGTACAGCCGTATTTCAGTAAAATCAGGCCGCGATATGAAAATACTTGTTTGATCAGCAAGTTGGCTGGCTGATTTGTACAGACTTTATATCTTAATAACAGAGATAACTAGAAATCACAGGCCAGAAAGTTACAGGCAGCGAAGAAGTATTCCCAGATAAGAATAATTATTCCAGTTAATAAGCATATTCTTTATGCAGGTATGGCATGAAGGCTTCTAAATTATATTTTAAACAATTATACAGATATTCGGGAGTATAAATTCTGCATTAACATGATCCATATTAATTTTATGTAATATTAGTCAATATATATACGACACAGATTTTGACATCTTTTGATATTCTTTGAATCATAACATTTTTACTACTATTTCTAATGGATATGTATTAATTTTTCAGTTGATATCTATTTATGCACCATATTTTAACATCCATCAATATGACACATGATATCATTAACCATATATATGAAGGAAATGAATTTTAACTGCCAGCGTGGAAGGTATTTTGAATTAATGACATATTCTTTTTGTTTGACAACTTCTATTACTTTTGGAATTGTTGGTTGTTCACAGCAAGTGTCATGTACAACTTTTTGTACGAGGTGGTGTAGGAAAGTCCCGGACTGTACTTGTATCAACAAATACGTGCGAGACTCTGAAGGTCATTACTCCAAAACCTGTAGAATCAGTCCGTGAATCGGTGTGACTTTCTTTGTGTGTACAGTTTGTACACATGTACAATTTGTATAGTTATGTGACCTTTTTTTAGGGCTGCTCAGCGAACTTTACACTGGCTGACAGATTCGAACAACTTGTCTTATCAAATGCTCCCTGAAGCTGGACACATCTGCTACCAACACCTTCGAAATCCTTGTTCAGGCTTTTGACAGTTATTCTTCAGGTAGAACACAGGTTTTAGAGTGGCACGGGCGTATCAAGGTCGAGTGTCTGTTCAAGATGACGAGCATCCAAGGCGATCAATCACCAACAAAGCATCAGAAAATGTTGGAACAAATTCTTCGACTTATTCATGATGAGCTTTGTCAAGTGCGTCGTTGAACGAGAATGTTTTCTTCCCATCAGGACGTTGACTTGTGACTTACTGCGACGTTTTGAGACGCGTGAGAGATGTGCTAGGAAAACGACTAAACTGGAGTGCAAGAGTGATTGGCTCTTGCATGAAGACAAATCACTTGCTCATACGACCACGCAATTTATAACAGGAAACAACATGGTGGTAGTCCCATGCTCTACGCGATCTACTGACTTGTGGCCTCGCCTTGCTTCACAAAACGAAACTGAAGTTGAAGGGATTCTGCTTCTACACCGTAGGTGAAGTTAAAACGAAATTACAGGCAGTATTGGTCAGCCATGTGGAAAGAGGAGTTCCCCTTTGTTTTTGAGGCAAGGAAGAGGCAAGGGAATCGCTGTGTATATTTCTAATATGAATTTCTTGAAGAGGATGGTGATCAAATGATAAGACACGCCTGTGCTCTCTTTTAAGGACCAGACCGGGAAATTACCGATAACACTTTGTACATAGAACGATTTTTTATTCACTAATGAACTGTGGTTATAGAGCCAGACTGGCTAACACAAGACGAAGGAGAAGGGAGTATTGTAACATTGTCTAGATCTCAGAGAAGGGAGTATTGTAATATTGTTTAGATCTCAGAGAAGGGAGTATTGTAACATTGTTTAGATCTCAGAGAAGGGAGTATTGTAACATTGTTTAGATCTCAGAGAAAGGAGTATTGTAACATTGTTTAGATCTCGGAGAAGGGAGTATTGTAACATTGTTTAGATCTCAGAGAAGGGAGTATTGTAACATTGTCTAGATCTCAGAGAAGGGGTATTGTAACATTGTTTAGATCTCAGAGAAGGGAGTATTGTAACATTGTTTAGATCTCAGAGAAGGGAGTATTGTAACATTGTTTAGATCTCAGAGAAAGGAGTATTGTAACATTGTTTAGATCTCAGAGAAAGGAGTATTATAACATTGTTTAGATCTCAGAGAAGGGAGTATTGTAACATTGTTTATATCTCAGAGAAAGGAGTATTATAACATTGTTTAGATCTCAGAGAAGGGAGTATTGTAACATTGTTTATATCTCAGAGAAAGGAGTATTATAACATTGTTTAGATCTCAGAGAAGGGAGTATTGTAACATTGTTTAGATCTCAGAGAAAGGAGTATTGTAACATTGTTTAGATCTCAGAGAAGGGAGTATTGTAACATTGTCTAGATCTCAGAGAAGGAGTATTGTAACATTGTTTAGATCTCAGAGAAGGGAGTATTGTAACATTGTTTAGATCTCAGAGAAGGGAGTATTGTAACATTGTTTAGATCTCAGAGAAAGGAGTATTGTAACATTGTTTAGATCTCGAAGAAGGGAGTATTGTAGCAGTGCCTATATCTCGGATAAGAGAATGTATAAGATGGGGAGCTCTTCGGTAGTCAAAGTAAACAACTAATTCACAAACGTGATAATTTATACAAAAATTGATTCATAAACTTGATAATCTATAAAATATCATGACAGTGCTACTAATTGTTACTGGTACTATCGTGTAACTCAAAGGGTGATACACACATACAGACACACACACACACATTCCAGTATCAAATAAGGCTTTCTGAAAATTAACCTGTGATATCAACGTTACACAAGGGAACGCTCTGAAAACATGGTCAGAAAAATATTCTTTAAACCATCACTGAAAGTCGTAACCATCAATATTTTTAGAAGAGAAACAATTTTAACCAAATTTATTTGTTGTCATGTTATAAGAGAAGCAATTTTAACCAAAAATATTTGTTGTCATATTATAAGAGATACAGTCTTAAGCAGAAGTATTTGTTGTGCTGGGATAAGAGATAGTGTTAATCAAAACTATTTGTTATTCTAGGATAAGAGATTTGGTCTTAAACAAAAGCATTTGTTTTCCTACGTGATCGCTTTCTTCTAAATTCATGATTATACTCGCTGCATGAGCGCTTTGTTCTATACTCATGATTATACTCCCTGCATGAGCGCTTTCTTCTAAATTCATGATTATACTCGCTGCATGAGCGCTTTGTTCTAAACTCATGATTATAGTCGCTGCATGAGCGCTTTCTTCTAAACTCATGATTATAGTCTCTGCATGAGCGCTTTGTTCTAAACTCATGATTATAGTCACTTCATGAGCGCTTTGTTCTAAGGTCATGATTATACTCGCTGTATGAGCGCTTTGTTCTAAGGTCATGATTATACTCGCTGCATGAGTGTTTTGTTCTAAAGTCATGATTGTACTCGTTCTTGAAAACAAGAACAGAGAAAAAGCACAGCGAGATAGTTGATATAACACAAGTTGTCTTACCTCCTACAGCCAGTGCTGAGACAAGCAAAATCACGAAACTATGCATTCTGATTTACAGAGTTTACAATGAGTAATTGTTGGCTTCTGTTGCCTGCCCAAGATTACTGTTTTATACACTTCGAGTTAGATTTATTTTGTTTGATGTAATTTAGCTCATCATGCCGAGCAGCGTGATAGAAAGCATTAGTAATGAATGCTGGTACTTCAGGTAACATCTGCCAGGTAGATGAAAAGGGGGTAAATTACAGATTTTGTGTAAGATAATGTGACAGTTTTATTTTCAACAGAGCAGATACTGCAACGCCTTGCACACAATGCTTTTAAAACTGTGATTATGTGGACATGAAATGTATGTGAAAGAATAAGCTTTAGGACAGTTTAATATTGGTCAAAGAGAGGTAAGTGGTGTAGTTTAAGGAATGGAAGAATAATGCCCTTGAAGTTAACGTTTCACATTTTGGCCTTAGGTCAGAAAGTCAACGATAAAAATTGGGAGTGATTACTGGGACAACAGAATCGTTGTGAAAATAAAAGGGATGGCGACTGCAGTAAAACTAGTTCATATAATAAATATAGATAGAGGTGTATGGTGCAGTTTTACAAGGTGGCAGACGGAGTGAGTAAAGTGAGAAAAGTGATAAAAAACGAATAGAAAGTATGAGAGTGAGATGAGAATGTATAAATGAAAAACATACAACATTCGATATTTCGGCGTGAGCCTTTTTCGAGGATTACATACACAAACAAAAAAAAAACGTATAACAAAACGAAAAACCTATCTTAATGTGGCATCCTCCAAAAGTAGGGAACACAGAAGTGGGTGTCCATTAGACGAGGTATAGAGACCACGCGGGGCCACACACATGATAAGCCGATAGAGCCAGTCGTAAAGAAGAGGCGGAGAGAGGGAGAGAGACACTTGGGGAACGGGGGAAGGGCAGTAGAATCATGATAGCCACATGAAAACATGAAGATAGAATGCTTTCAATCGTGCGGCTAACTCAGTCGGTAGAGTGTTAGTTTTTAAAATAGGAGTTATGTGTTCGAGTCTGACTACTGGCAAAATGGATTTCTTTACGTTTTAAAGTTACACTTTAGAGTATGACATTATTTTATTGTCTTTAATAAGAACAGTTATACTCCTAACTTTTAGAAAAACTAGCAATTTCGCATGTCCACTGACCGTTTGTCACGGACGGAGTAAACGTTGCACCCCGAATTATGTTACGACCCTGGCTCGACTATTTGTCCTTGAAGGAGTAAACGTCACAATCCAAAGTCGGTTAGGACCCTGCCCCCACTGTCCGTCCTGGCTCGACTCAGGAGCAGAGATTAGGGAAACGAGCTAAAGAAATTCGATTGAAGTACCTTCCCTAAATGGAAGTGTTATTTGTTGACAATGTTAGTGGCGTGGGGTTACAAGCCGGTCAAGGTCGCTGTACCCAATAGCTCAGCCATAAAAATTCAAAACTCAGTGTCAGCAGTTCAGGTAACTGAGAGTAAATCAGGGAGATGTTTAGCTAACTAAGAGTAAATCAGGGAGATGTTTAGCTAACTAAGAGTAAATCAGGGAGAATTTTAGCTAACTGAGTGTAAATCATGGAGAAGTTTAGCTAACTGAAAGTAAATCAGGGATACGTTTAGCTAACTGAGAGTAAATCAGGGAGATGTTTAGCTAACTGAGAGTAAATCAGGGAGATGTTTAGCTAACTGAAAGTAAATCAGGGAGATGTAACTGAGAGTAACTCAGGGAGATGTTTAGCTAACTGAGAGTAAATCAGGGAGATGTTTAGCTAACTGAGAGTAAATCAGAGAGATGTTTAGCTAACTGAGAGTAAATCAGGGAGATGTTTAGCTAACTGAGAGTAAATCAGGGAGATGTTTAGCTAACTGAGAGTAAATCAAGGAGACGTTTAGCTAACTGAGAGTAAGTCAGGAAGCAGTTTAGCTAACAGAGAGTAAGTCAGGAAGCAGTTTAGCTAACAGAGAGTAAGTCAGGAAGCAGTTTAGCTAACAGAGAGTAAATAAGGGAGAAGTTTAGCTCACTGAGAGTAAATAAGGGAGAAGTTCACCGTGTTACGTAAACTGTAGAGAAAGTAAAAACACCTTTTTCTTGCGGCGTGGGTGAACGAAAAGGAAAAGTTTCAGAGGGATTTGTAGATTGTGGGAAGAATATAATACTAATTTTAGTGAGAGAGAGAGAGAGAGAGAGAGAGAGAGAGAGAGAGAGAGAGAGAGTTGAGTTTGGGGTTAGCTTTTTTAGTTAATTTTTTTTTCAGTTTCAGTTTGGAGTTCATTGTAGTTCAGTTCAGAGTTAGGAATGTAATGTGACAGTGTAAAGAATGTTTCAGACAGAGCTACTTGCTATTTTAGAATGTTAGTCTGTAGAGGTTTTTATTTTCAATATGTACCTAGCTGTTGTGGAATTGTCCTTGCTAGGACAAATAGACAGTGTTTACGATGTAGACAGTTGTAGTTATTTGTCATTGCTAGGACAATTAGATAGTGTTTACGATGTAGACAGTTGTAGTTATATGTCCTTGCTAGGACAACTAGAGAGTGTTTACGATGTAGACAGTTGTAGTTGTATGTCTTTGCTAGGACAACTAGAGAGTGTTTACGATGTAGATAGTTGTAGTTATATGTCCTTGCTAGGACAACTAAATAGTGTTTACAATGTAGGCAGATGTAGTTATATGTCTTTGCTAGGACAACTAGACAGTGTTCACGATGTAGGCAGTTGTAGTTATTTGTCCTTGTTATGGCAATTTCTCAGGGGTTTTCAAATTTCAGTAATTTGTGTTTGGTGTTAGTGCGTAGTTTTCTTTTTCGTTCTTCTGTAATTGAAACAATGAGTTTTTAGTAGTTGTTCTAATGTTTAGTTTGCACTTCCTCGTGGCCAGATGTTCTATTGCTTAGGTTGCACTTTCCCGTGGCTAGTTGTGCTTTTGTTTAGGTTGCACTTTCCCGTGGCTAGTTGTGTTTTTGTTTAGGTTGGACTTCCCCGTGGTTAGTTGTTCTGTTGTTTAGGTTGCACTTCCCCGTGGTTAGTTGTTCTGTTGTTTAGGTTGCACTTCCCTGTGGTTAGTTGTTCTGTTGTTTAGGTTGCACTTCCCTGTGGCTAGTTGTTCTTTTGTTTAGGTTGCACTTCCCTGTGGCTAGTTGTACTATTGTTTAGGTTGCACTTCCCTGTGGCTAGTTGTTCTGTTGTTTAGGTTGCACTTCCTTGTGGTTAGTTGTTCTGTTGTTTAGGTTGCACTTCCCTGTGGCTAGTTGTACTATTGTTTAGGTTGCACTTCCCTGTGGCTAGTTGTTCTTTTGTTTAGGTTGCACTTCCCTGTGGCTAGTTGTTCTTTTTTTTAGGTTGCACTTTCCCGTGGCTAGTTGTACTATTGTTTAGGTTGCAATTCCCTGTGGCTAGTTGTTCTTTTGTTTAGGTTGCACTTCCCCGTGGCTAGTTGTTCTTTTATTTAGGTTGCACTTCCCTGTGGCTAGTTGTACTATTGTTTAGGTTGCACTTCCCCGTGGCTAGTTGTTCTTTTGTTTAGGTTGCACTTCCCTGTGGCTAGTTGTTCTTTTGTTTACGTTGCACTTCCTCATGTCAAACAAGCTCTTGCCCGGGAAGATGTCTTCTTTACGTCAGTGTGTCACTGCCATGTGGCAGTAGGTTTTTTTTCTCACCCTCATTTAATTCATCCTCATTTTTCTCATCAATAAACTGTTTTGTTTGTGTTTATCTACTTTACAGCAATGCCTCTGTGCTTTTCTTGACATGTCAAGTAGTGGAGTCTGAGAGTCTGCCAAGTTTAAGTCAAATTGTTTCGATGTGTCCTAGAGGTTGTAGATGCATGCCTAGGAGTTTCTGTGCAATCTTCTAAGCGTGTAACATCGAAACAAGAAGTCAAGATCTCTAATTTAGATCTCAGAGACGTTATATACTGAAGTAATTTTCTTACAAGAAGAACAGACCATTAGACAACCATTCTAGTACAGAACTGCCTGCACTAGGCACACTAGTCACAGTTCTTGTTGTTTCAGGTGTCAGTACTGTCTTATGAAGTGCCGAGTTTGGACACATTCTGCATACTGTCTTATGAAGTGCCGAGTTTAGACACATTCTGCATACTGTCTTATGAAGTGCCGAGTTTAGACACAATCTGTATACTGTCTTATGAAGTGCCGAGTTTAGACACAGTCTGTATACTGTCTTATGAAGTGCCGAGTTTGGACACATTCTGCAGTATTAGGCGCCTTCATGTGTACGTTTTCATTTATTTTTGTTTCTTTTTTTATTGCTATATAGAAAAACTTCTCATGTGAAACATATCAGAGTAAATCAGATGTGGCAGTAGTGACATGGCGAGTTCCTTGGTTTTATAACGTCATAACCATGTAAGTCTGACTACTCTGGAAATTATTAGCATCTAAAATGAAGATTAGCTCCCTTGTTACAAAAAAAAACAATATGAAGGAGATCTTTTGTAACAAAAATCTAAAGAAATAGGGTACTTTAGCCGCGTGCAAAGAAATGTTGGGTGGTTGAATTTCAGATCTTTAATGCTGAGATCATTTCAGAAACACGAAACCGCAGCTGAAGACGATCGCCAACAAGGTAAAGAAATATGTCGGAGATTTTCGTGATTAGTGGCTAGGTGAAGACCCCTCTTTCTCCCCCCTCCCCCCATATTCTTAGTCCTTGTACTCTCGAGAGGACAGCCATCAACACACTCCTGTTGCCTGATCTACTCTGCAGTACAGCTCTACCTTCATGATATCTTGTTGTGCGATTGTCTAAACACACTTTCGACAAAACATTTCTGACAGTCGAGTAAATTCTGCCTGCCTAAGCCGCCTCCAGCCTCGATGTTCTGTGTTCTCTCTGTTGTCAGTTCTTGAAGATCGATTTCTTTTGTTTCAGTCTGTGGCAGATTCTCGGAGAGAGGTAGTTATATCCTCACTGCCATGATTTCATCTTCTCGTAGGCTTACTATGGCTGTTTCTGTTGCCCCGTGCTCTTTTTTTTAATACCATCCCGTCGACTTTAGCTTGGTGACGAAAGAAAAAAAAAACAAGAAAAGCAGATTGGTTGGGTCCTATTATGTTTGTAGTAAGCTTTTTTCTGACCGGTGGCTAAAACTGGAATACAGAGAGCGGTACAGACCCACTGTCTCAGAGAGTCACTGCATGGACTCTGGAACACACCAAATACTCATCTTCTATAGGCGTCACAGCAGGCGCTAGCCAATCCTCATTAATGACAGAGTTATATCCCTTCACTTCTAGCTTAATTCAGTCTAACCTGACCACAGAAGAGATCTGGGTCAAGAAGAAGACGTTACCCACACTCAAATACTAGAACAGGAGGACCTTGCGTTTCTATCTAGGACGACTCAGATTTACACACGTTCACTTTGCTCGAATAGGCCAGATTTACGAGGGGGTCAAATTCTGGCTTGTGCTCACATAGTATATGCTCACAACGTATGATATGCTCACATAGTATGATATGCTCACAACGTATGATATGCTTACAACGTATGATGTGCTTACAACATATGATATGCTCACAAAGTATGATTCAAGATGTGATCATCTTTCCTTATCTCACATCTCTTTTTCTCACCTCTCCTCACCTCTCCTTACCTCACATCTCCCTACCTCACATATCCTCTCCTTACCTGACCTCACTCTAACTCACCTCTCCTTCTCTCACCTCTCCTTACCTCACCTCTCCTTAACTCATCTCTCCTTACCTCATCTCTCCTTACCTCATCTCTCCTCATCTCAAATATCATTACCTCACATCTTCTCTCCTTACCTCAACTCTGCTTACCTAATCTCTCCTCATCTCACCTCTTCTTACCTCACTATCTATACCGCTAAAGGTATAAGTCACCACCTGATAGTCTTTCACCGTGAAATTTCTTGAACATCGACAAAGAGACCGTAAGTTTTAAACAACTGCGAGATATGTATTTTGAATGTAAATGCAGTCCCCTGATGTTGTTTTATTCTGAGAACCACTACAAAATAGTATAAACTATATACAGTTCTCATATTTTTGTGAACGGATCAATGAAAGCTGTTGTTACAGCTTATTTAATACACTTTGATTAATCATTTTTGTACTGATGCGGGTAGAATAATGTACACTCCATTTCATTCTAATTCCAGTACTTTTCATAGTCAACATCTGTCTCTGATGC
>CM019716.1:44656827-44682402 GCA_009760885.1 Achatina immaculata
GATCACAAACAAGAAGAAATAACAATGCTATAAATATCAGAAATGCATAGGACAAAATTAGTGTCTATCTTATGCGCTTTTCTGTAAACACACACAAAAAAACTCCTCATTAGTTTTGTGAAAAATTAAAAGTTGCACAAGTGAGCCGTGGTAGAGTTTCTCGTAGCCTTGTTATTCGGGCCATAAACTACCTTTCACCAGCTTCACTACCTTTGTTGCATAAAATGAATATCAGGTGCCCATTTATCAATCACATTTTCTGTAGCACATGCAGGAGCCCAATCTATAGCCAATTTCCTTAATTTGTGAGACCAGCACTCCAATGACCACGCTATTCCAAGAAATAATAAAAATATACAAGAATTTTGCTTTTTTGATGGAATTTTAAAAGAATTCAACACAATAATAGGTCAAATATTAATGTACCTTATTTTACAGGAAAATAACCAAAACTTTCATTATCCACTAATGCAGGGGTTCTCAATCAGTGGGGAATTTCCACCCCACCCTGGGGGGGGGGGGAGTTTATGGTTTTTGAGGATGGGAGGGGGAGGGAATTGGGACCAGATTGACAAACTTCAAACTCAGACTTTTGGAATACTGATCTTTCTATAATGAAGATAAATATTCCAAGAGTTTGAGTTTGTCTGCTGTTCTGTCATTCCCCCACACACACCCACCCCAAATCCTGGGGGGGGGGGGAAGGGGACTTCCCACTAGTTGAGAACTCACGTACAAACGGATAACAGGAGCTGGCTACAGGACATAAGTGTTTGGTACGAAATGTGCACAGAAACAAGTTCAATTTAAAGAAAAAAAAAATGTGTTGGTACTTCTGCAGACCACCTGACAAAAACAACCAGCTGTAACCACGGGGAGAACCGAGACGTAAGAAAAGTAGGGAGGGAAACAGCCATGAAACAAAATGACTCAAAATTTGGTGATTGTGATGGGCTAACTTTCAGTCCGGAATAAAAATTAATTACTGCCACCAAAAACACAAAGTAGTCTGCAGAAGTCATGCTGCCAAAATATGACTTACTGAATGCCAAAAAGGAACCGTATCAACAAGATATCTTCTAAAGGCTAACAATCACTGTCTTACAGAAAGGGTTAACAAATGCTGTGTTAGAGAAAAAGTTAACAATTATTGTGCCCGAGAAAAGGTTTAACAATTACTGTGCCAGAGAAAAGGTTAACAATCATTGTGCCAGAGAAAAGTTTAAAATATCATAGTGCTGGAGTAAAGGTTAAAAATCAAAATTGTTGTGCTAAAGAAAAGGTTAACAATCACTGTGCTAGAGAAAAGGTTAACAATCACTGTATTATAGAAAAGGTTAACAACCGCTATGTCAGAGAAAGGGTTAGCAATCATTGTGTTAGAAAAATGTCACCTACATTTCCATAGAGTCCACCTTTACCAATCAAAACTCCCATGTTTTTTGTGTCTTCCCAAATTGATGCAATTTCATTTGCAGGAAGTGGCTGTCTTGATTTCTTTGAGAAAAGAATTATACATAAATAGGATTTGGATAAGTAATAAGTAATCTTTTTTCTGTGAAATAAAGTGGTCAAAAGGTTAGAAAACAGTCATCAAAACAATCAGTAAAGTTAAAAAACAGCAATCAAAAACAATCAGCAAAGTTAACAAACAGCCATCAAAACAATGAATAAAGTTAGAAAATGGCCAGAAAAATAATTATCAAATTCTAATGAGTAATAACTGTAGAAAAAACTTCATAATATACTACTGGACAAAAGTTAGGGCCGATCATTAATTTCAAGCATATGTTTATTTTGATTGCTGTACTTAAAGTGTAAATAAATTTATTGTAGAATCTTGATTAAATTGCATTCTCAGGCAGTCCTCTATGCAGCTGGGGCATAAACAACACCAACTGTTCATGACAACAAGTGTAAAAATCACGTGCAGTAGCATCTCCTAGACAAAATGTTATGGTATTTTTAAAAGTGTCAGCATGACCCAGCAGGAAATTACATCGTGCTGATTTGTGCTGCACGTGCAAGAGGCATCCTTAGTGAACACTTGTCACCTTCCAATCATTTTTTTATTAAAGCGGTTTAGGGATATTTTTGTCATTTGAAAAACACCATGCCACGGCGAAGGTGTTTTAGCACCTTTGAGCATCATCGGGTCATAGCCTTGGTTGAAGGCAGTTTATCTGGCTGTGAAGTTGCACTGTGTTCGGGGATGTCCCATTCTACTATCCAAAGGCATTTGGAGTGATTTTGTGCAACCAGAGGAGTACAAGACAGGCATTGTTCAGGCCAACCTCACCGCATGAGTAGACAAGACGACAGATATCTGCAGCTGTCAACACTTCGCAACCTGAAAGGAACGCCTTTCACTCTCAGAAACTAGTTAATGAATATGGCAAACATCAATGTTAGTGGCAGAACAATTCGCAGGCGTTTAAGAGAATCTGGGCTGGCTTCACGACGACCAGCAATAAGAATACCTCTTACTCCAGCTCACCGCAGAGCTAGAGTTGCCTGGTGCCGGCAGTACATCCGTTGGACGAGATGCCAGTGGGGTGAAATTCTTTTCACGGACGAATCCCGCTTCGGTATGTCCTTCAATGATGGCAGAATCCGTGTTTGGAGAAAGCCAGGGGAACGGTTCCATGACGCCACTATCCAAGAGATGGATCGTTACAGAGGGGGATCAATCATAGTCTGGGGTGGCATCAGCAGGCATAGCAGGACTCCCCTCCATGTCATTCATGGCATCCTAACCGCCCAGTGATACCTGAATGAAATTCTGCAACCCATTGTCCAGCCTACCTTGCAAGCCATGGGTGCAGGGGCAATCCTACAAGACAATAACGCAAGACCACATCGGGGTCGTGTCGTAGAAGATTTTCTTCAACAGCAAAGGATCATTAGAATCAATTGGCCAGCTCAGTCACCCGATCTGTCACCTAATGAGTACATTTGGGATGTCCTAGGCAGATGGGTTTTGACAAATCATCCTCCACCTGTTGATGTCATCCAGCTGACCCTTTTCCTTCAACAAGAGTGGCTGGGCATTCCATAGAATGTCCTAACAACCCTGGTTAACTCAATGAGGCAACGGTGTGTCGAATGTCTGGCAGCGAACGGTGGCCACACGTGATACTGACATGTTGTTTGAAGAGCACTTTTGTGAATTTTTGGATGAGGGGCGAGTGATTTCGCCAGCTTGCTGTATGCGTATTCCTATTCCGATTTGCAAATGAAATGATTGAATTTGTTCAGTTTTAACTCTTCCCAGGCGTAAGTCAGAATACTGACTTTTCCGGTTTCAACGTTGCGAACGTATATCAGGATCCTGACATTTTTAATTCTCGAAATCACTCTAATCCACCATTTAGTCCACCTTTTACTTTGAACGTTAACTGCGCATGTCAGAAATTCTTCTTCCTTTTCAATTCAACGTGGGCGCGAATCGGACATCTTGTGAACGTTTCTGTTCAATTTTTTTGCAAATTTTCAAAGTATATCGAACTTTGGACACGCCTTTCGACATGGCAGATTTTACTGAATGTACATCCCGTAGCTCTAGACCTGTTAGACAAAGTAGAATAGCTTGCAGAGAAATGTTTGCGACAATATTTGGTAGGAAACGTGTCAGTATTGCATGGAGATTAGCATGCAGATTATTCTGCACCATAACCAGGTCCTTTTCAGGACCACCCCAATCTTCAAGAAGATTTTTCTCAAACTGAATATAACCATTGTTCTTCTTCTTTTATCTTTTCTTGCTAGTTTCAGTGTTCTGCTTCTGATTTTTGTTTTTCAATTTGTGCAAAAAGTGATATTTCTTGGATGGAATTCATTTTATCTTCAAATTGTGTGTAACAAGTGGATATTTACAGCTCTTGGTAAGTAGACAACCATTAGTTTAGTGTTTTAGAGATTTTTTTGGGGGGAGGAGGGCTAAATATTTTGTCTTATTTTCTCAACAGTTATTTTTTCCTACAAAAACTAGACATTTCTGGAACCTTTATTCATTTACCTTTTTTTAAATGTATATTTAGTATTTTTTAAACATGGAAATAATATTTTAAATTCACTTTTTCAACTCTACCCGTCAATCTTCTAAACACCCGCGCATTTTGCTCCGCACCCTATGGTACGTCCGCGTTTTCCCCCCACGCTCAGAAAGAGTTAAATGCTGTTTTCTTTGGTACTAATGGCTTGTTTGTTAGTCAGTTGATTTTGTGTTTGTAAGAATTGAAAAAAAACTGGCCCTTAACTTTTGTTCAGTAGTAAATATCAACTGCATTACAGAAATTTTGTGCGTATATATCAACTTGTTGAAGCAAATCACTGAATAGTTAATCTAATTATAAGAAACTGATTTCTTAAGTTTAGTGGTGCTTATCTACCTTGTCCTTGACCAGCTCCAGACCAATCATGAGCCCTTTGCCCCTGACATCTCCAACGACCTCAAACTCTGACCTCAGTCTGTCAAGTTGCTTGATGAAATAAGTTCCTATGTCAGAGCACAGTTCCTGTGTTTTCTCCTTCTCAATGACCTGCAAGAGAAACAGATGCCACAATACAGAGGAAAGCTATAAAGAGGTCAGTAATTATCATTTACTATAAAGAGGTCAGTAATTATCATTTCACCTAGCACCTGCAAAATAAACATAAGTAGTAAAATAGAAATATTAATCTTCTCAAAATATTTCAGAAAGTACAGATAGTCTATGAGTTACATTCATTCGACCTATGACTATTCAAACATGGTGAACTTTCCATTTTATTTAGCTAGTTGATGAAATATTATCCAATCTTTGTTGTAATATTAACACAAAAAGTGAAATGACCAAGTGTTATATTACAGTTTTACATACAGAACTACGTTGCTGATATATCTGTGTCTCAGTAATATATGAACTTTGACTTAGATCAGATTTAGCTGAGGCTATTTATTATGCAATTTTGGGTGGTTGACTGTGTTCTTTCACAGCTTTTTGTACTTGATCACAGTGTGTATTGACTCCCTCTAGTTACGCAGTGAGATCATCCAAATGTGCTCTTTGTGGTTTTCTTTCTACTGATTTCCACCTGCTGCTTTCGTCTGCTTTCTTCATTTCACCTAGAAACCTACATCACATTAGTGAGCACCACTGGCTGAACATGACCATCAAGGTATCTTCTCATTTTAGTAGACACTTCAAGGTATCTTCTTGTCTTAGTAGACATTTCAAGGTATCTTCTTGTCTTAGTAGACACTTCAAGGTATCTTCTTGTCTTAGTAGACACTTCAAGGTATCTTCTTGTATTAGTAGACATTTCAAGGTATCTTCTAGTCTTAGTAGACATTTCAAAGTATCTTCTTGTCTTAGTAGACACTTCAAAGTATCTTCTCGTCTTAGTAGACATTTCAAGGTATCTTCTCATCTTAGTAGACATTTCAAGGTATCTTCTCATCTTAGTAGACATTTCTAGGTATCTTCTCATCTTAGTAGACACTTCAAGGTATCTTCTTGTCTTAGTAGACACTTCAAGGTATCTTCTTGTCTTAGTAGACACTTCAAGGTATCTTCTTGTCTTAGTAGACATTTCAAGGTATCTTCTTGTCTTAGTAGACACTTCTAGGTATCTTCTTGTCTTAGTAGACACTTCAAGGTATCTTCTTGTCTTAGTAGACATTTCAAGGTATCTTCTTGTCTTAGTAGCTTCTATCCCTGAAAATTCTAAAACATGGACATCCATTTAGAAGTGGCATGACTGCTTACATCAAGCACGGCTGACCCAACAGCACAGGCAATGGGGTTGCCGCCAAAAGTGTTGAAATGGAGAGCTTTACCCATAGTTTGTGCAATTTCTGGTGTTGTAACCACTGCACCCATTGGAAATCCATTACCAATGCCCTTGGCCATCGTTACTGTAATACCAATAAGAGGAATGAAATATCTGCGATCTGTGTGACACAAAACCAAACAGAATAACAAAAGTTCTAAAATATGTGGGGAAAATTTTATTTCAACTGTAAAAAGAATTAAGAAAACCAAATGCATGAATAAATGAAAAGGATACAAAGGAAATTGGTGTCACCAACTTGAGAAAGAAGATTAGGACAAGAGAGGAATGGTAGTGAACTTCATCTACCGCAATGAGCCTTAATGGCTCGGAAAGATGAAGAAGAAGAAATACATGAAGAAAGAGTAACCAATTACATGTGAATTAAGAACATACAAAAAAAACCTGGAAAATAATTAAACTGATATCAAATCAATCAATCAAGTGCCGTGCCGTGTGGTGTAGGCGATCATTTCTCTCCACAATTCCCTGTCTTTAGGCCTGATTATGAGATCCGCCGGTGACTTTCTTCCTAGCCACACTGACAGCCCATTCAGTAACTTCTCTCTCTGTCTTCCTCTGATATATTAATTAATAATAAACTGATTTAAAATGAAAAATAAACCAATATGCAGGAAACTCTCTACCGTAGAGAGCGGAACAACAACACAACTCCTTAACCGAAAGAGTTAAACTGTCACAGGGTCACCTCAAACTGATTTATTAATATTAACTCTTCCTGTGTCACAGGAAGAAACGCGGACGTTCAGATGGGTGCCGGAATAAAAACGCGGGTCTTGATCTGTATAGGGGGTATAGTTGTAAAATGGAATGGAAAACAGCATTTCCATGTACTTCCGTGTACTTATTATGTTTCAAAGTATGACTGAATGTATGAAAATGTCATAAATGCAGAGTTTTTTAAGAAAAAAGAAGTAATGTGATGTTTTTAGACACTGACTGTGCCCAGCTCACCATCGGCTAGGTCTAGATCTACACTACTTACCATCTGAGATGTCTAGATCTACTTGTCGATCTCGTATTGTGATTCTATGTTGCATTCTCGCTAGATTAATGTCTGAAATAACCTCCTAACTACTTCTCCAGTCGTCTAATATGTCTAGATCTACTTGGGATACATTCAAGAGAAGTGGGGTGGTCATATGCCATGTCCATACCCCTATCTACATCATCAAAAATTGAAAAATTTTGATGTTTCTCTTCCTTTTTCTTGCTCGGCATCACTTGTAACTAAGCACTCTTTCACCATTTTGAAAAGTGTCACTGGAAATGCGGACAAAATATGTATAATCTAAATGTTACACCAGTTGTTTTATTGAAACAAACCAATAGTCGCTGTATTGACCATTGGCACAAATCGGAAAACCGGAAGGGTCGCTACAGTGACCAACGGCACAGGAAGAGTTAAACTGTCACAGGGTCACCTCAAAGTGATTTATTAATATTAAAATATTACAGGGTTACCTGAAATTGATTTATTAATGTTAAAATGTCACAGGGTCACTTCAAATTGATTTATTAATGTTAAAATATTACAGGGTTACCTGAAATTGATTTATTAATGTTAACCCAAAAAAGGCAACCTCAGTGACTGCAATAACTGGAGGGTGTAACCTTACTATCAGTTGTGTCAGAGGTGTTTTGTAAAGTGATTCTGAATAGAATTAGGGATGTAGTGGATACTGCAATGAGAGAAGAACAGGCAGGATTTCGAAAAGGGAGAAGCTGTCTCGACCAGATATTTACTCTAAGATTAATACTTGAAGAACATATTGAAAAGCAGAAACCATTAATCCTGAAATTCACAGACTTTAAAAAAGCATTTGATTGCATACACAGATTCAGTGTGGAGAATTTTAAGACTATATGGAATACCATCTAAAATTGTAAACATCATTTGAGATCTCTACAACGGATACGTTTGTGCAGTCAAGACAGAAGAAGGAATGAGCGAATGGTTCCAGACTGAAACAGGCGTGAAACAAGGATGTATATTATCTCCCTTGCTTTTTGGAATTGCCATACTTTATAATGAAAAGATGCTGTACAGGCAAAACTGGCATTGATTGGGTACATGGGATCCAAATAGAAGATCTTGATTTTGCTACTGACATAACTCTTATCAGTGACAATGTGAAATCGATGCAAGAAAAAACAGATTCTCTGTCTTCCTTGGCTAGCAAAATAGGTCTTGAAATTAATAAAGACAAAACAAAAATAATGAAACTTCTCATTAATTAAGAAGAAAAAATATACGTAGAAGGAACAGTTGTTGATGAAGTAAACCAATTTGCATACCTTGGCAGCTACATAGACCAGGATGGTGACACCGAAAGGAAGTTAGAATTAAATTGTAAAAGCAGCACTGTCCTTAAAAAATCTTGAGAACATATGGAATTCAAAAGTTATAAGCACAAAACCAAGATAACTCTTCCCATGCCACAGAAAAAAAAAACATGGATGTTCCCGCCTGTGCCACACAAAAAGTGCGGGTCTTGATATGTATAGGGGGTATAGTTGACATGTCCTATGACCCGACCACTGTTCCTGAATGTACCCCAAGTACATCTAGACCTATTAAATGGACTGGAGAAGTAGTTAGAAGGTTATTTCAGACATTATTTTAGTGAGAATGCCACCACACGACGAGATCAGATGAAAAAACACAATAAATACTGAAATTTCTCGATTAAAAATATCGATTTCACTTGGTTGTTAGCCACGCTTTGGATTAAACTATAAAAAGTTACCAGACATGCGCAGATAAACTGTGTACAATTAAAAGTTGCACTGGTTTTACGCTGCAATGCAACAAACCTCGCTATAGCAAGGAAGGCAGTCGATGAGTTAAGATTATTCAATTCAAATGTGATATCCACCCTCATTTATGCATGCGAAAGAAATGTACAAGAAATTAGACTCTTTTGAAAACAAATGCCTAAGGAAAATACTTGGTATAAAGTGGAATGAATTCAAGAACAACACAGAGATAAGTCAGATGAGCAAACAACAACCTGTCTAATGGGTGATCAGAAAAAGAAGATGGACATATGTAGGCCATGTGATGAGAAGAAACAATCAGAGAATACCAAAACAAGCTATCAAGTGAAGCACAACAGGCCAAAGAAAAAGAGGTCGACCACGTGAAACTCTAAAGAGGACATTGTTAAGAGAAGCCAGTTTAGTGGGCATACCATCCCTTGATGAAGTTGAAAGACTTGCCGAGAACAGGAAAACTTGGCAAAAAAACAACGACGCGAGCCCTAACATGTTTAACGGCACGGGAAGGATGTAAGATGTAAGAATATTATATGAAACAAAAAGAAACAGAACTAATAATAACATCAAATACATAAAACTTAATGCTTGAGACAAACAATACGTAACCAATGTCTGGCACAACTCCTTGGCTCTCAAAACCCCAATAGTGGGAGCCCATTCTTCCAAACCCAGTCTGGACCTGCAGGAGTATACATTATACAATTATTACAAGAATAGAACCAGCAAATAAGAACAAATCTTCAGATACATGCTAATATACAAATATAAACAAAGCTTCAGATACATGCTAATATACAAATATAAACAAAGCTTCAGATACATGCTAATATGCCTTCTTCTTCAGTTCATTAACCACATCAGCAACATAAAATCCACCACAGGCTGAATTTGTTAACCACATCAGCAACATAAAATCCACCACAGGCTGAATTCATTAACCACATCAGCAACATAAAATCCACCACAGGCTGAATTTGTTAACCACATCAGCAACATAAAATCCACCACAGGCTGAATTTGTTAACCACATCAGCAACATAAAATCCACCACAGGCTGAATTCGTTAACCACATCAGCAACATAAAATCCACCACAGGCTGAATTTGTTAACCACATCAGCAACATAAAATCCACCACAGGCTGAATTCGTTAACCACATCAGCAACATAAAATCCACTCAAACTCAATTTGCTAACATATTCTCTCTCACAGTCCCTGGTGACAGGTGTAGGATATCATGTTCTTCCATAACCCTCGACCCTTTGTGCATCTCAACAGGCTTATCACTATTTTCAGTGGCAGGATGCCAAACCATCAAATATCTTTTTTTCTCTGTCTATCTCTGTATCTTCTACCTTTGATCTTCCCTGTTGCTGTTAGGTGCTCTAGCCTGCTTCTCCTACAAACATGCCCCACAAATTTGAATTGATAACATCACCAGCAACACAAAATCCACTAAGAGCTCAGTTCACTAACCTCATCAGCAAATTCCAAAAATCACACAATAAACTAACCTTACCAGCAATACAAAATCCAATATATTTATATCAGTCCATTAACCTCATCAGCAAATACAAAAATTCACCACAATAAACTAACCTTACCAGCAATACAAAGTCCACCATATTACAGCAATTCACTAACCTTATCAGCAATACAAAGTCCACCATAATACAGCAATTCACTAACCTCATCAGCAACACAAAATCCACCATATTACAGCAATTCGCTAACCTCATCAGCAACACAAAATCCACCATATTACAGCAATTCGCTAACCTCGTCAGCAACACAAAATCCACCATATTACAGCAATTCGCTGACCTCGTCAGCAACACAAAATCCACCATATTACAGCAATTCATTGACCTCATCAGCAACACAAAATCCACCATATTACAGCAATTCGCTAACCTCATCAGCAACACAAAATCCACCATATTACAGCAATTCGCTAACCTCATCAGCAACACAAAATCCACCATATTACAGCAATTCGCTAACCTCATCAGCAACACAAAATCCACCATACTACAGCAATTCACTAACCTCATCAGCAACACAAAATCCACCATACTTCAGCAATTCACTAACTTCATCAGCAACACAAAATCCACCATATTACAGCAATTCACTAACCTCATCAGCAATACAAAGTCCACCATGGGCCCTAACTTTCTCATAGGCCTTCTTCAGGAAACCATCAGGCAGCTGCACTGCTCCACCAACACCCTGGAGGGAGACACATGATAAACTCAAATACCTGTCCCAGTCAGAAATCTGATGTAGAAAAAATTCATCCATCCATTTTCTTGGACGATGATTAATAAGGGGATCATCATTCTAATGCAGATCTTGTGGCATCTTTGCAAGACAACAAATTCTCTCCCCTGCTGATGGTATGAGCTAACCTTGGCTGGTCTTGCTGTACTACCATGTTGCAGTACATTGTGTTGCTCGTCTCTATCAAAGATTACTTACAATAAACATTAAAACTGAATGCAGTTTCTTCTTTTAAGTCAACAAAAGTACGTTCTACAGCTTTTGGTGGGAATGTCAGTTTGGATATGAACGCTGCTCTACCGTGCCAGTTTGCAAATTCATAATGTTAATTTTTCACTCTTAAATTAATTGTTATGCTCTGCCAGATTAAATTTTTATGAGAAACTTTGACACAAGGAAACTGAAAGGAAGCTATTCTATAATTTAAAAATATAAGTTGGGCTAGAAATGTGCTACTTTTCATTTTATTTAGACTGCCCAAATATCTTTCTGAACATTGATTCACACAAGTGTACAAGGACTACTAACACTGCCATGTTGTTCTGGAGTAAAAGAGACAAAACATGGCTGTTATCAGAAAAGGTATTCCATAGGTTCTAATGCATACATTCCCATACCAAAGATTGTAACTCTTGATGTTACAGTCAATTTTCTATTACTTAGAGTAATACATGAGACAGCACAAAATTAATATCATCAAAGAGACATTGTTGCCAGCATACAAAGATGATTACAACTAGCTACATAATTTCCTAGGTCTGTACACCTACAAGTCTATTATTTTTTATACTCTATGAAGATCTATATATATGTGACAGTTTGCATGCACAACATCTTAAAGGCATCAATGTTGCACAATGCTTTGCTGTTTCTTGTTCTGTTCACAGTATTAGCAATGGGTGGAGTTGCCTTGAAATTACCTTTGAATGTGTCTATTTGTGACAGTATTACTGACACAATAATAGTAACATATTTTAGTACATGAATGATTTTGTTGAACTATTTTTCTTATTCATTAACTCTTTCCGTGCGTATGGTCGGATTTTCGACATTTCCGGCGGTCCCAAGCTACTGTATGGTCGAAAATTCGACAATTCTTTGTTTCATTAAAACAAGCAGTGTAACATTTAGATTGTACATATTTTGTCCGCGATTCCGGTGACACTTTTCAAGATGGCGAAAGAGTGCCTAGTTACGAGCGATGATGTATATAGGGGTATGGACATGGCCTGTGACGACCCCACTGCTCTTGAATGCATCCCAAGTAGATTTAGACATATTTAGACGACTGGAGAAGTAGTTATGAGTTATTTCAGACATAATTTAGCGAGAATGCAACATAGGAATCAGAATACGAGATCGACAAGTAGATCTACACATCTCAGATGATAAGTAGGGGTAAGTAGCGTGGATCTAGACCTAGCCGATGGTGAGCTGGCCACAATCAGTGTCTAAAAACATCACATTACTTCTTTTTTCCTAAAAAACTCTGCATTTATGAAATTTTCACTCATTTAGCTATACTTTGAAACATATCAAGTATACGGAAGTACATGGAAATACTGTTTTCCATTCCATTTTACAACTAGACCCCCTTACAGACCAAGACCCGTGTTTTTACTCCCGCACACCAGAACACGTCCGTGTTTTTCCTCCCGCACGGAAAGAGTTAAGCAAGAGAAACAATTTCAGACATATGGTTACAGTACTGCTTCCACAGGACTGCTTTCAAAGTACTGCTTCCACAGGACTGTTTCCACAGTGCTGTTTGTGCAGTGCTGCTTCCATAGTGCTGCTTCCACAGTGCTCTGTGTTATCAAACTTGTTGCTCCAACAGTGAGAACTTAATAATTATAAATTTAGAAGAGCTGGGAAATGTATAATGAGTTGAGACAGTTTTTAAAAAAATTCCATGAAGAAAAAATTGTTACATATTTTAATTCTACCCAATAAACATAATCCATGACCCCAGACATTCTTGCAATAAAATATCTCTACCACAGTTGTACTAGGAAATGACACAATGCCTTTTGTTAGACTTTACACTAGTTTAAATTTATGAGACTGGACTACAGAACAAACCCAGAGATTGCAGGTAATTTAAACAAAAATTTTTTTTTTAAAGAAACCACTTAATCAGCTCAAGGTATCTTGAATGCTGAATCTAAGAATTACATCATCGCACTTGGGACACAACCATACATGCTCTGATCTCTGCTTCAGTAATCACTGAAGATTATGTTCACTAAATGTGGCAGTCAGCTGTTGGTTCTGGCAGCATGGAATTCTACTGTGTTAATAACTTTTGTATAGATTTATGTAAAAATCATATTACTTAACAAACTATACTGAGGTAAACTGTCTGTGAAAATAGAGAATAGCCAATTAGATCAGTTATTGGATGAAGGGAATATATAATATCATCGTTAATGATCTGCAAATGGACGGATCAGCAGCAGCTTACAACCGAGAGGCCTACAGGAGTGCTGTTAGGGAGGCAAAGTTCCACAAGGGACATGCAAATGACTGACTGACTATACAATATAGAATGTGCAGCTTAGCTCCACAATACAGAATGTGCAGCGTAGCTCCACGAAAATGGACCTTCTGAGTCTTGATCTGATGAAGAGAAAAAGAAGTATAGAACAGAGACATATAACATGTGAAAAGAAACTCCCACCTGGATGGCCTCTGCAATGAAGCAGGCCACACGACCCTTGGGTACGGAATATCTCAGGACATCCTCCAGCTGGTCAACATACATATCACACGCTGAACACTGTCCCTCCACGCAGTCACATGGTCTTTGTGGCTGAACAAAAACATGGAGTGTAAAATTCTTACAAACTAATCACTACAATATATCTCTTACCTTTTATGGGGGTGAAGATGCCCGATGAGGCGATCAGCGACCCATAGCTGACCAAGACCCTGTCCCACCTCAATGTGGTACCTTCAGCAACAGGCCTAGTCTGGCCAACAGGCCAGGGATAGCCACATCCCATGGTGGTGGAGTCTGCTAAAGAAGCATTGCACCCCCCTGCTTTTTAGCTGTACTCCAGGGCTGAAAAAGTAGCCACCATAACCCGCTCCCATGCCGATATGACGCTGAACCTCACCATCTCTACAGCATCAGCTGCAAAAAACAGCTCGCAGTTACAGGGAGTTCGTACAAGTACAAATCTTACCTTTTATATATATATATATATATATACATACACAGTGCATTCGGAAAACAACTGTGCACTAACCCAGTATCAATTCCAGTATCTTAATGATTATGGCAAGCAGGTTTGGCCAGACACTGCAGACACTAAGATATCACTACAATACTGGAATTGATACTGGGTTACTACACAGTTACTTATGGGACACCGTGTGCGTGTGCGTGTGTGTATATATATATATATATATGTATATATATATATGTGTATATATATATATTACATATATATATATATGTGTTTTTATAGTAATAAAAATATATTAAAGGATGTAATGTAATGAAAGCATATGAAAAAGTATAAAGTAATATTTACATTCTGTAACAAATGAAATTTAAGCAGCATCAAAAGGTGATTATTTCAGTTAATTTTCTTGTATGTTTCACAGAGCACTCGTCTAGCAACCAAATGGTCGAGGGTTCGAATCCCCAGCTGAGCGGGATTTTTTTTCCGACCAATACGGCCCCGAGGTCGACCCAGCCTCGTAAAATGGGTACCAGAGAAAATCTGGGAAGTAAAGGCAGCGAGGAAAGGAACTGGTCACCCTACCTCATACGCTGATGACCCAGCATAATGAGGTCTCTAACGCTTCACCCCTACGGCATTTGCTATGGGACTATCTTTACTTTTTTTTTACTTTATGTTTCACAGAATCAAAAAATCTTTGTCATTTTTGTGATTTAAGTATTTTCTAATGCCATCATTAACAATGGTTAAAATGTCCAGATGTTCTGGCTTGCAGAAAAGTGTCAAGAACTCCTCAAGGCATTTGTCAGTTTCACTGAAGTATATAGTATGACATCATGACAGCTAGCTGGGGGATGTATGTGTTGCTTATGAACATCAAAGCCACCACAGTTGAGTGTTTCTTTCATAAAGATCACATGCGCAGTGTGATGAAGGTCTGCAGTGTCTTGGACTTGACCTACATGAGAATGCGGATCTACTACCATCTGTTGCCCTGCCGGCTGGCATTGGCTATCATGCTTTTCCACAATTCCCTGCTCCAACTGCTGATTATAAGCTGTGCTGGCATTCTTTGTTCATGCCATCAAGTTAATCCATCCAGTATTTTCTCTCTCTGTCTAACTCGGCCTCTTTTTGCCTTCTATCTTTCCCATCGTCACAATGTATTCTATCTTTCCCGTCGTCACAATGTATTCTATCTTTCCCGTCGTCACAATGTATTCTATCTTTCCCCGTCGTCACAATGTAATCTAGCTCACCTCGCCACAGAACGTGTCCTAAGTATTTGGATTGTCTTCTTCTGACTTTTGTTATTGTTTGTCTCGTCTCGACAGCCTCTCTCAGAACCTCCCCGTTTGATTTTTTTGCTGTCCATGATATTTTGCACTCTTCTAAGGAACCATATTTCTGTAGCCTCCAGCAGGCACTGTACTTCTTTAGTGACTGACCATGCCTCACATCAGTAAAATAAAACTGGCTCGACGTAGCACGAGTATTATCAGAATGAGTGTGTTACATGCATGATTTGATCTTCATTACTTGCCTACTCTGTCCTCTCTGTGTCCTCTTACTCACACCCAAATCACAGAATGTGAGAAATGAGTGTGTTACATGCATGATTTGATCTTCATTACTTGCCTACTCTGTCCTCTCTGTGTCCTCTTACTCACACCCAAATCACAGAATCGTGAGAAAAAAATTTTACTGTGAACTGGTCTCAATACCAATGATTCTTTTTTCTTTTTTTTTTTTTTGACATCAGCAGCTATGAATGTCTTGGTTTTCTTTTTTTTTTTTTCACTATTCAGGAAGGACTGATAACTTCAAAAACATGCTTTAGAGCAGGGCTGGCTTAGTCTGATATGCTGAAATAAGGATAGCTGTTTAAAAATGGTGTAAATACCAATCTAAACATTATTTATTGCCACTAAATGTCACTTTAGCAGCTGATTGTTGCCAGTTTTATGTTGACAGTTTTGACAGAGACTAGAAAAATATTAACTTGGCTTTGAATCCACAAACAACTGTGTGAATTTTCCAAACTGTTCACAGTCATTTTTTACGGTCAATATAAGGACATATCTGCACATTTGGACACAGGAAACCCTGTTTAAGATGAAAGACATCAAACTTATTTCCAATTCTCTCTTCCTGTTTTTTTATGTCATGCTATAGACTTTGTGTCAGGACAATGTTCAAGTTCATCCAGTTTTTCATAGGAAGCCCACTGTTCCTACTTCAGGTCTAGGCTATACAGCTGTGGCTGTATAGTTTTTCATAAGAACCCCACTGTTCCTACTTCAGGTCTAGGCTATACAGCTGTGGCTGTATAGTTTTTCATAAGAACTCCACTGTTCCTACTTCAGGTCTAGGCTATATAGCTGTGGCTGAATAGTTTTTCATAAGAACTCCACTGTTTCTACTTCAGGTCTAGGCTATATAGCTGTAGGTGTATGGATCTTCATGGACTAGATATTTTTATAACTTATGTTTATGAAGAAGGCATAGGTGTATGTTTTTAACATTGGTTTCTCATTCAGAAAATGCAGATTTGAATCATGCTATAGTATGGGGTCTATTTCTGTTAGGGCCAATTTAAAAGCTCAGTCTGCAGTCTATGGTGGCTGCTCTAAGTAACTGTCTTATTCCTGCAGTCTTTGGTGGCTGCTCTAAGTAACTGTCTTATTCCTGCAGTCTACGGTGGCTGCTCTAAGTAACTGTCTTATTCCTGCAGTCTACGGTGGCTGCTCTAAGTAACTGTCTTATTCCTGCAGTCTTTGGTGGCTGCTCTAAGTAACTGTCTTATTCCTGCAGTCTTTGGTGGCTGCTCTAAGTAACTGTCTTATTCCTGCAGTCTTTGGTGGCTGCTCTAAGTAACTGTCTTATTCCTGCAGTCTACGGTGGCTGCTCTAAGTAACTGTCTTATTCCTGCAGTCTTTGGTGGCTGCTCTAAGTAACTGTCTTATTCCTGCAGTTTGGTGGCTGCTCTAAGTAACTGTCTTATTCCTGCAGTCTTTGGTGGCTGCTCTAAGTAACTGTCTTATTCCTGCAGTCTATGGTGGCTGCTCTAAGTAACTGTCTTATTCCTGCAGTCTATGGTGGCTGCTCTAAGTAACTGTCTTATTCCTGCAGTCTATGGTGGCTGCTCTAAGTAACTGTCTTATTCCTGCAGTCTTTGGTGGCTGCTCTAAGTAACTGTCTTATTCCTGCAGTCTATGGTGGCTGCTCTAAGTAACTGTCTTATTCCTGCAGTCTATGGTGGCTGCTCTAAGTAACTGTCTTATTCCTGCAGTCTTTGGTGGCTGCTCTAAGTAACTGTCTTATTCCTGCAGTCTATGGTGGCTGCTCTAAGTAACTGTCTTATTCCTGCAGTCTATGGTGGCTGCTCTAAGTAACTGTCTTATTCCTGCAGTCTTTGGTGGCTGCTCTAAGTAACTGTCTTATTCCTGCAGTCTATGGTGGCTGCTCTAAGTAACTGTCTTATTCCTGCAGTCTACGGTGGCTGCTCTAAGTAACTGTCTTATTCCTGCAGTCTACGGTGGCTGCTCTAAGTAACTGTCTTATTCCTGCAGTCTATGGTGGCTGCTCTAAGTAACTGTCTTATTCCTGCAGTCTATGGTGGCTGCTCTAAGTAACTGTCTTATTCCTGCAGTCTTTGGTGGCTGCTCTAAGTAACTGTCTTATTCCTGCAGTCTTTGGTGGCTGCTCTAAGTAACTGTCTTATTCCTGCAGTCTATGGTGGCTGCTCTAAGTAACTGTCTTATTCCTGCAGTCTACGGTGGCTGCTCTAAGTAACTGTCTTATTCCTGCAGTCTACGGTGGCTGCTCTAAGTAACTGTTTATTCCTGCAGTCTATGGTGGCTGCTCTAAGTAACTGTCTTATTCCTGCAGTCTACGGTGGCTGCTCTAAGTAACTGTCTTATTCCTGCAGTCTACGGTGGCTGCTCTAAGTAACTGTCTTATTCCTGCAGTCTATGGTGGCTGCTCTAAGTAACTGTCTTATTCCTGCAGTCTATGGTGGCTGCTCTAAGTAACTGTCTTATTCCTGCAGTCTTTGGTGGCTGCTCTAAGTAACTGTCTTATTCCTGCAGTCTTTGGTGGCTGCTCTAAGTAACTGTCTTATTCCTGCAGTCTATGGTGGCTGCTCTAAGTAACTGTCTTATTCCTGCAGTCTACGGTGGCTGCTCTAAGTAACTGTCTTATTCCTGCAGTCTACGGTGGCTGCTCTAAGTAACTGTCTTATTCCTGCAGTCTACGGTGGCTGCTCTAAGTAACTGTCTTATTCCTGCAGTCTACGGTGGCTGCTCTAAGTAACTGTCTTATTCCTGCAGTCTACGGTGGCTGCTCTAAGTAACTGTCTTATTCCTGCAGTCTACGGTGGCTGCTCTAAGTAACTGTCTTATTCCTGCAGTCTACGGTGGCTGCTCTAAGTAACTGTCTTATTCCTGTAGTCTACGGTGGCTGCTCTAAGTAACTGTCTTATTCCTGCAGTCTACGGTGGCTGCTCTAAGTAACTGTCTTATTCCTGCAGTCTTTGGTGGCTGCTCTAAGTAACTGTCTTATTCCTGCAGTCTATGGTGGCTGCTCTGAGTAACTGTCTTATTCCTGCAGTCTATGGTGGCTGCTCTAAGTAACTGTCTTATTCCTGCAGTCTATGGTGGCTGCTCTAAGTAACTGTCTTATTCCTGCAGTCTATGGTGGCTGCTAAGTAACTGTCTTATTCCTGCAGTCTTTGGTGGCTGCTCTAAGTAACTGTCTTATTCCTGCAGTCTATGGTGGCTGCTCTAAGTAACTGTCTTATTCCTGCAGTCTATGGTGGCTGCTCTAAGTAACTGTCTTATTCCTGCAGTCTATGGTGGCTGCTCTAAGTAACTGTCTTATTCCTGCAGTCTATGGTGGCTGCTCTAAGTAACTGTCTTATTCCTTCAGAGTATCATGTCCTCCCAGAAGTGACTGCTAAACTAGTATATGCAATGTAACAGACAGTTCTGGCAGATGTCTACTACTTTAGATTTTATCCTCACATGGTGCTGTCCGATCTGGTGGGTCTGTGACATATATCTGACAGGCTAGCATCAGAGATGGCAAACCACAGCTGACCAAGACCTTGCACCCACCTCTCTGTTAGTACTCTCAGTAACCGACCTAGACTGACCTAGCAGGGCAGGGATCGCCACGGTGGCCATCCGCTAAAGAAGGAATGCCCACGCTGCTGTTTAGCTGCACTCAGAGACTGAAAAAAATACCCACCATGCCCCACACGATGTAATGCCTCTACATCTTCACTGTCTCAGCTGCAAAGAACATCATGCTCATAGTTCCACGGAGGCAGAATGAGAATAATTCCCATGTGGAAGTTCAGTCATATTCAGTTCAAGTTATACATTTCTTAACCCTTAGTATCCCAACGGTACTCACAAGTACCACTTTGTTTAAATTGTAATATTTCATAAATGCAAACATCATTCTTGATGATACTCAAAGGAATATGTATAACAGCCTTCTGTCAAACAACCAGTAAAGGGCCAGCACTCTGAACTTTTGCTCTTCATTGTGCGGAGTGTACTTTTTTCTGTCAAACAAAATTGGCCAATTTTTCAGAAAACTTGAGTTTTTTTCCTCTTTGTACTTGTAAATTCCATCTTTAAAAAAAAAAAATGAAAATGTTTATAAAAATTAATTTCCATCTTTCTACGTTCACAGCTCACCAAAAACTACCTTATGACATAAAAATAATAAAAAAGTTATAGGGAAATTAATTCAGGATAAAAGGGAGTAGAAAAGCTCATATCTAATCACAATTCTCGAAAGTAAATATTGCAAAAAAATGTGGAAAGAAAAATACAATTACATCATTTCACTTTCCCTCATAAGACAACACATATGTGAAAATACACACATGTCATAAAGTCTTGGTCTTATCTGTTGTAATACTTATTTTCTCCTTTTTTTTTTTCTAAGGCTTAGGTCCCTGACAGATGTCTTTCAGCCTGAAATATCCCATCAAGATTAATCTGTCACTTAATAAAAAAACAATTTCTGAACTTACTTCTGCAGAAAACAGCACATTTAACAAAAAAATGTCCTTGCAGTGTGGTTTTATACATGGCGTATTTCAACTTTATGTGTGAATGTGTTGTAAGATCTTGTTTACAAGTTGTTTTGCATTTTATTTCCCTGCTCTTACAAATCTAACCAGGTTTCAACTTATAGTAAAAAGTTTTCAGTAAGTTTCTTGATCCTCACAAAAATAATGGTTTCTAGTAACAGTTTTTAAAAAAATTCCATGAAGAAAAAATTGTTACATATTTTAATTCTACCCAATAAACATAATCCATGACCCCAGACATTCTTGCAATAAAATATCTCTACCACAGTTGTACTAGGAAATGACACAATGCCTTTTGTTAGACTTTACACTAGTTTAAATTTATGAGACTGGACTACAGAACAAACCCAGAGATTGCAGGTAATTTAAACAAAAATTTTTTTTTTAAAGAAACCACTTAATCAGCTCAAGGTATCTTGAATGCTGAATCTAAGAATTACATCATCGCACTTGGGACACAACCATACATGCTCTGATCTCTGCTTCAGTAATCACTGAAGATTATGTTCACTAAATGTGGCAGTCAGCTGTTGGTTCTGGCAGCATGGAATTCTACTGTGTTAATAACTTTTGTATAGATTTATGTAAAAATCATATTACTTAACAAACTATACTGAGGTAAACTGTCTGTGAAAATAGAGAATAGCCAATTAGATCAGTTATTGGATGAAGGGAATATATAATATCATCGTTAATGATCTGCAAATGGACGGATCAGCAGCAGCTTACAACCGAGAGGCCTACAGGAGTGCTGTTAGGGAGGCAAAGTTCCACAAGGGACATGCAAATGACTGACTGACTATACAATATAGAATGTGCAGCTTAGCTCCACAATACAGAATGTGCAGCGTAGCTCCACGAAAATGGACCTTCTGAGTCTTGATCTGATGAAGAGAAAAAGAAGTATAGAACAGAGACATATAACATGTGAAAAGAAACTCCCACCTGGATGGCCTCTGCAATGAAGCAGGCCACACGACCCTTGGGTACGGAATATCTCAGGACATCCTCCAGCTGGTCAACATACATATCACACGCTGAACACTGTCCCTCCACGCAGTCACATGGTCTTTGTGGCTGAACAAAAACATGGAGTGTAAAATTCTTACAAACTAATCACTACAATATATCTCTTACCTTTTATGGGGGTGAAGATGCCCGATGAGGCGATCAGCGACCCATAGCTGACCAAGACCCTGTCCCACCTCAATGTGGTACCTTCAGCAACAGGCCTAGTCTGGCCAACAGGCCAGGGATAGCCACATCCCCATGGTGGTGGAGTCTGCTAAAGAAGCATTGCACACCCCCCTGCTTTTTAGCTGTACTCCAGGGCTGAAAAAGTAGCCACCATAACCCGCTCCCATGCCGATATGACGCTGAACCTCACCATCTCTACAGCATCAGCTGCAAAAAACAGCTCGCAGTTACAGGGAGTTCGTACAAGTACAAATCTTACCTTTTATATATATATATATATATATATATATATACATACATACACAGTGCATTCGGAAAATAACTGTGCACTAACCCAGTATCAATTCCAGTATCTTAATGATTATGGCAAGCAGGTTTGGCCAGACACTGCAGACACTAAGATATCACTACAATACTGGAATTGATACTGGGTTACTACACAGTTACTTATGGGACACCGTGTGCGTGTGCGTGTGTGTATATATATATATATATGTATGTATATATATATATATGTGTATATATATATATTACATATATATATATATGTGTGTTTTTATAGTAATAAAAATATATTAAAGGATGTAATGTAATGAAAGCATATAAAAAGTATAAAGTAATATTTACATTCTGTAACAAATGAAATTTAAGCAGCATCAAAAGGTGATTATTTCAGTTAATTTTCTTGTATGTTTCACAGAGCACTCGTCTAGCAACCAAATGGTCGAGGGTTCGAATCCCCAGCTGAGCGGGATTTTTTTTCCGACCAATACGGCCCCGAGGTCGACCCAGCCTCGTAAAATGGGTACCAGAGAAAATCTGGGAAGTAAAGGCAGCGAGGAAAGGAACTGGTCACCCTACCTCATACGCTGATGACCCAGCATAATGAGGTCTCTAACGCTTCACCCCCTACGGCATTTGCTATGGGACTATCTTTACTTTTTTTTTACTTTATGTTTCACAGAATCAAAAAATCTTTGTCATTTTTGTGATTTAAGTATTTTCTAATGCCATCATTAACAATGGTTAAAATGTCCAGATGTTCTGGCTTGCAGAAAAGTGTCAAGAACTCCTCAAGGCATTTGTCAGTTTCACTGAAGTATATATGTATGACATCATGACAGCTAGCTGGGGGATGTATGTGTTGCTTATGAACATCAAAGCCACCACAGTTGAGTGTTTCTTTCATAAAGATCACATGCGCAGTGTGATGAAGGTCTGCAGTGTCTTGGACTTGACCTACATGAGAATGCGGATCTACTACCATCTGTTGCCCTGCCGGCTGGCATTGGCTATCATGCTTTTCCACAATTCCCTGCTCCAACTGCTGATTATAAGCTGTGCTGGCATTCTTTGTTCATGCCATCAAGTTAATCCATCCAGTATTTTCTCTCTCTGTCTAACTCGGCCTCTTTTTGCCTTCTATCTTTCCCATCGTCACAATGTATTCTATCTTTCCGTCGTCACAATGTATTCTATCTTTCCCGTCGTCACAATGTATTCTATCTTTCCCGTCGTCACAATGTAATCTAGCTCACCTCGCCACAGAACGTGTCCTAAGTATTTGGATTGTCTTCTTCTGACTTTTGTTATTGTTTGTCTCGTCTCGACAGCCTCTCTCAGAACCTCCCCGTTTGATTTTTTTGCTGTCCATGATATTTTGCACTCTTCTAAGGAACCATATTTCTGTAGCCTCCAGCAGGCACTGTACTTCTTAGTGACTGACCATGCCTCACATCAGTAAAATAAAACTGGCTCGACGTAGCACGAGTATTATCAGAATGAGTGTGTTACATGCATGATTGATCTTCATTACTTGCCTACTCTGTCCTCTCTGTGTCCTCTTACTCACACCCAAATCACAGAATGTGAGAAATGAGTGTGTTACATGCATGATTTGATCTTCATTACTTGCCTACTCTGTCCTCTCTGTGTCCTCTTACTCACACCCAAATCACAGAATCGTGAGAAAAAAATTTTACTGTGAACTGGTCTCAATACCAATGATTCTTTTTTCTTTTTTTTTTTTTTGACATCAGCAGCTATGAATGTCTTGGTTTTCTTTTTTTTTTTTTCACTATTCAGGAAGGACTGATAACTTCAAAAACATGCTTTAGAGCAGGGCTGGCTTAGTCTGATATGCTGAAATAAGGATAGCTGTTTAAAAATGGTGTAAATACCAATCTAAACATTATTTATGTTGCCACTAAATGTCACTTTAGCAGCTGATTGTTGCCAGTTTTATGTTGACAGTTTTGACAGAGACTAGAAAAATATTAACTTGGCTTTGAATCCACAAACAACTGTGTGAATTTTCCAAACTGTTCACAGTCATTTTTTACGGTCAATATAAGGACATATCTGCACATTTGGACACAGGAAACCCTGTTTAAGATGAAAGACATCAAACTTATTTCCAATTCTCTCTTCCTGTTTTTTTATGTCATGCTATAGACTTTGTGTCAGGACAATGTTCAAGTTCATCCAGTTTTTCATAGGAAGCCCACTGTTCCTACTTCAGGTCTAGGCTATACAGCTGTGGCTGTATAGTTTTTCATAAGAACCCCACTGTTCCTACTTCAGGTCTAGGCTATACAGCTGTGGCTGTATAGTTTTTCATAAGAACTCCACTGTTCCTACTTCAGGTCTAGGCTATATAGCTGTGGCTGAATAGTTTTTCATAAGAACTCCACTGTTTCTACTTCAGGTCTAGGCTATATAGCTGTAGGTGTATGGATCTTCATGGACTAGATATTTTTATAACTTATGTTTATGAAGAAGGCATAGGTGTATGTTTTTAACATTGGTTTCTCATTCAGAAAATGCAGATTTGAATCATGCTATAGTATGGGGTCTATTTCTGTTAGGGCCAATTTAAAAGCTCAGTCTGCAGTCTATGGTGGCTGCTCTAAGTAACTGTCTTATTCCTGCAGTCTTTGGTGGCTGCTCTAAGTAACTGTCTTATTCCTGCAGTCTACGGTGGCTGCTCTAAGTAACTGTCTTATTCCTGCAGTCTACGGTGGCTGCTCTAAGTAACTGTCTTATTCCTGCAGTCTTTGGTGGCTGCTCTAAGTAACTGTCTTATTCCTGCAGTCTTTGGTGGCTGCTCTAAGTAACTGTCTTATTCCTGCAGTCTTTGGTGGCTGCTCTAAGTAACTGTCTTATTCCTGCAGTCTACGGTGGCTGCTCTAAGTAACTGTCTTATTCCTGCAGTCTTTGGTGGCTGCTCTAAGTAACTGTCTTATTCCTGCAGTCTTTGGTGGCTGCTCTAAGTAACTGTCTTATTCCTGCAGTCTTTGGTGGCTGCTCTAAGTAACTGTCTTATTCCTGCAGTCTATGGTGGCTGCTCTAAGTAACTGTCTTATTCCTGCAGTCTATGGTGGCTGCTCTAAGTAACTGTCTTATTCCTGCAGTCTATGGTGGCTGCTCTAAGTAACTGTCTTATTCCTGCAGTCTTTGGTGGCTGCTCTAAGTAACTGTCTTATTCCTGCAGTCTATGGTGGCTGCTCTAAGTAACTGTCTTATTCCTGCAGTCTATGGTGGCTGCTCTAAGTAACTGTCTTATTCCTGCAGTCTTTGGTGGCTGCTCTAAGTAACTGTCTTATTCCTGCAGTCTATGGTGGCTGCTCTAAGTAACTGTCTTATTCCTGCAGTCTATGGTGGCTGCTCTAAGTAACTGTCTTATTCCTGCAGTCTTTGGTGGCTGCTCTAAGTAACTGTCTTATTCCTGCAGTCTATGGTGGCTGCTCTAAGTAACTGTCTTATTCCTGCAGTCTACGGTGGCTGCTCTAAGTAACTGTCTTATTCCTGCAGTCTACGGTGGCTGCTCTAAGTAACTGTCTTATTCCTGCAGTCTATGGTGGCTGCTCTAAGTAACTGTCTTATTCCTGCAGTCTATGGTGGCTGCTCTAAGTAACTGTCTTATTCCTGCAGTCTATGGTGGCTGCTAAGTAACTGTCTTATTCCTGCAGTCTTTGGTGGCTGCTCTAAGTAACTGTCTTATTCCTGCAGTCTATGGTGGCTGCTCTAAGTAACTGTCTTATTCCTGCAGTCTACGGTGGCTGCTCTAAGTAACTGTCTTATTCCTGCAGTCTACGGTGGCTGCTCTAAGTAACTGTCTTATTCCTGCAGTCTACGGTGGCTGCTCTAAGTAACTGTCTTATTCCTGCAGTCTACGGT
>CM019716.1:44682502-44710373 GCA_009760885.1 Achatina immaculata
CTGATATTAGTGCCCATATTTACTTTCAAGTGTTATAAAACTAGAATGTGATGTGACCAGAGAGGGGCGGGATAGGAGAGGAGAGGGGCGGGAGAGGAGAGGAGAGGGGCGGGAGAGGAGAGGGGAGAGAGAGGAGAGAGGGGAGGGAGAGGTGAGAGGGCGAGAGAGGAGAGGAGAAGGGCGAGAGAAGAGAGAGAGGGGGAGAGAGGAGAGGGAGGGGCGAGAGAGGAGAAGGAGGGGTGAGAGAGGAGAGAGTGGGGAGAGGAGAGAATGGGGTGAGAGAGGAGAGTGGGGTGAGAGAGGAGAGAGTGGGGTGAGAGGAGAGAGTGGGGTGAGAGAGGAGAGAGGAGCAAGAGAGGAGAGAGTGGGGTGAGAGAGGAGAGAGTGGGGTGAGAGAGGAGAGAGTGGGGTGAGAGAGGAGCAAGGAGGAGAGAGTGGGATGAGAGGAGAGAGTGGGGTGAGAGAGGAGCAAGAGAGGAGAGAGTGGGATGAGAGGGGTGAGAGAGGAGAGAGTGGGATGAGAGGGGTGAGAGAGGAGAGAGTGGGGTGAGAGAGGAGAGAGTGGGGTGAAAGAGGTGAGAGTGGGGTGAGAGAGGTGAGAGTGGGGTGAGAGAGGAGAGAGTGGGGTGAGAGTGAGGTGAGAGGAGAGAGTGGGGTGAGAGGAGAGAGGGGTGAGAGAGGGAGAGTGGGGTTAGAGAGGGGAGAGGAGTAGAGAGAGTGGGGAGAGAGGAGAGAGTGGGGTGAGAGATGAGAGAGGGGTGAGAGAGTGGGGTGAGAGAGGAGAGAGGGGTGAGAGAGGAGAGAGAGAGGAGAGAGGAGCAAGAGAGGAGAAAGTGGGGTGAGAGAGGAGAGAGAGGGGTGAGAAAGGAGAGAGGAGCAAGAGAGGAGAGAGTGGGGTGAGAGAGGAGAGAGTGGGATGAGAGAGGAGAGTAGGGTGAGAGAGGAGAGAGAGGGGTGAGAGAGGAGAGAGAGAGGGGTGAGAGAGGGGAGAGGAGCAAGAGAGGAGAGTGGGGTGAGAGAAGAGAGTGGGGTGAGAGAGGAGAGAGTGGGGTGAGAGTGGGGTGAGAGAGGAGAGAGTGGGGTGAGAGAGGAGGAGGGGAGAAAGGGAGGGCGAAAAAGAGGAAAGTGAGAAGGTAAGAGAAATTGAGAGAGGACGGAGTGGAGATAGAGAGAAGGTGAAAAGTGAGAAGGAAACAGAGAGAGAGAGAGAGAGGGGGGGGAGAGAGGACAGAAAGAGAGGAGAGTATTATGTATCTAGGCAACACAAACGAAATGTTTCTTCTGTTTAGATACACAAAAACTCACCAACCCGGGTATATATCATGAATAGATCACTATTTGTATCAACATCAAAGACAGACCACAAAGATGAAAGAAGACGTAATCTACATCGATCTGGCCTTCGATCTGTGTTATAACGTAGGCAGGAATGATGATGTAGCGAGTTCGTAGTTGCAGTGATCAACATCTGTAAACTGGGTCAGTTTTTTATCTTCTAGAAAAACCTACTTGAAAACAAGTCTATATTTACCTAGAAATGTACACAGTCCAAGTGCTACAAGCCAAGATCAAGGGAATAATTCTCTAGAAATATAGACAGTCCGACTGCTGTAAGCCAAGAACAAAGGGACAATTCCTTAAGACTAAAGATAGTCCAAGTTCTACAAGCCAAGATCAAAGGGACAATTCCACAAGACTAAAGATAGTGCAAGTTCTACAAGCTAAGAACAAAGGGACAATTCCATAAGACTAAAGATAGTGCAAGTTCTACGAGCCAAGAACAAAGGGACAATTCCACAAGACTAAAGATAGTGCAAGTTCTACAAGCCAAGATCAAAGGGACAATTCCACAAGACTAAAGATAGTGCAAGTTCTACAAGCTAAGAACAAAGGGACAATTCCATAAGACTAAAGATAGTGCAAGTTCTACGAGCCAAGAACAAAGGGACAATTCCATAAGACTAAAGATAGTGCAAGTTCTACGAGCCAAGAACAAAGGGACAATTCCACAAGACTAAAGATAGTCCACGTTCTACAAGCCAAGAACAAAGGGACAATTCCACAAAACTAAAGATAATCCAAGTTCTATCAGCCAAGAACAAAGGGATAATTCCACAAGACTAAAGATAGTCCACGTTCTACAAGCCAAGAACAAAGGGACAATTCCACAAGACTAAAGATAGTCCACGTTCTACAAGCCAAGAACAAAGGGACAATTCCACAAAACAAGAGATAGAGCAAGTGCCAGGCGCCAAGAACAGGGAGTGAACATAACCACTCTGGCACAGACATCATGAACACACGGACAGAAATCATCGTTCTGTCAGGTGCATCCACACGGTGGTGGATGGGCTAGTGGCCTGTATATCAGAGTGAAAACGAAGCAGATCAAACAGGTACTTCTGCCTCCCTCCCCCATCCCCCCGTCCCGAACAATTCGCCCTGCTGTTAATGTCACATAGAAACACCACAAAGAGAAAACACTGGGAGACCATGGCCATACTTTCATACCCCAGTTATATCATTCATAAACAAATCACGGCTTATATTATTCATAAACAAGTCACTGGTTATATCATTCACAAACAAGTCACTAATTATAAGATAATAAACAAGTCCTCAGTCAGTTATACAACCAAACACACACACACACACACAAAACTCGAGAGAAAAAGAGGAAGAAGTCATGAGAAAAGTGTTCTGACAGTGAGAGAGAACAAACAGAAAAAGAGGAAGATGTCATGAGAAAAGTGTTCTGATAGTGAGAGAGAACTGAACAGAAAAAGAGGAAGATGTCATGAGAAAAGTGTTCTGATAGTGAGAGAGAACAAACAGAAAAAGAGGAAGATGTCATGAGAAAAGTGTTCTGATAGTGAGAGAGAACAAACAGAAAAAGAGAAAGATGTCATGAGAAAAGTGTTCTGATAGTGAGAGAGAACAAACAGAAAAAGAGAAAGATGTCATGAGAAAAGTGTTCTGATAGTGAGAGAGAACAAACAGAAAAAGAGAAAGATGTCATGAGAAAAGTGTTCTGATAGTGAGAGAGAACAAACAGAAAAAGAGAAAGATGTCATGAGAAAAGTGTTCTGACAGTGAGAGAGAACAAACAGAAAAAGAGAAAGATATCATGAGAAAAGTGTTCTGATAGTGAGAGAAAACAAACAGAAAAATAGGAAGATGTCATGAGAAAAGTGTTCTGATAGTGAGAGAGAAGTGAACAGAAAAAGAGGAAGATGTCATGAGAAAAGTGTTCTGACAGTGAGAGAGAACAAACAGAAAAAGAGAAAGATGTCATGAGAAAAGTGTTCTGATAGTGAGAGAGAACAAGCAGAAAAAGAGGAAGATGTAATGAGAAAAGTGTTCTGATAGTGAGAGAGAACAAACAGAAAAAGAGAAAGATGTCATGAGAAAAGTGTTCTGATAGTGAGAGAGAACAAACAGAAAAAGAGAAAGATGTCATGAGAAAAGTGTTCTGATAGTGAGAGAGAACAAACAGAAAAACAGATGTTGCTGAACTGACTGGAAAAAAACCATGGGCAACCACACACACATACACACCCACACACACACAGAAGATTGATCGTCAACTCAATCCTGGACCTGAATGAATTTTTTAAACGTGATTTATGTCGAGTATTAAAAAAAATTCATACAATTCAGACACATGATAACAAGTCACAGACATAATGTGACATGAAAATCTGACATATGGCAACAAGCCACAGACAAAATGTGAAACGAAAGATCTCAGACAAATGACAACAAGCCATGGACAAAATGTGAAACGAAAGATCTCAGACAAATGACAACAAGCCATGGACAAAATGTGACATGAAAATCTCAGACATATGACAAAAGGCCACGGAGAAAATGTTGAAGCCGTGCTTATGTACTATTTAACACGTGTTTTCCCACACACTGTACTTTACTGTGCTAGTACACACGTGTGTGTGTGTTTGTGTGTGTGTAGCTAACTGTCTTGAAGTATAGAATTGAATTTTCTTCATTCACTGTTACAATGTCTCTATCTATAGAGCAGACGTTACTTGGGCCCCATACAAGTGACACAACAGACGTTACATTGTTTTATATCATGTAACAATAACACAATAACACACAGGACAAACAGCCACTACAAATCCGTACACAAACACGACCAGTTTACATAAGCACGTCTCAACGCCACAGTTGACACTCAACATGAATCCAATTATCACAGGACTCAACAGTTACAAAAATCAACAAAAGTTTACTGATGAATCCCCATTTGTTAAACGCGTGTTACAAATGGATGCGGTGTGTAAACTGATGGAAACAATTACCATGAGAATAGAAAAACGGTCCGGGCGATTAACATCGTCATGGGATCCTCACACTAACATACAACATCAAAACATACTAACCTCACATACAAGTATACCGAAAAACTCTATAAACAACCTTCCAACCAAGAATCACATTTCACATCCTAAAAAGGACAGTCAAGCTTGCAACACTGCGTACTAAACTTTACAACCTTTTTGTCCTACAAAGAATAATCAACTAAAAACTACATCACGAATCCACAATCCTATCAAACATTAGAACAAACCTCACGTACATCCCATCACTACGACATTTAGAATAGAACTTCTTGCTCTACAACATCTAGAACAGAACTCCTTTCTCTACAACATCTAGAGCATAACTCCTTTCTCTACAGCATCTAGAACATAACTCCTTTCTCTACAACATCTAGAACAAAACTATTTTCTATACATCTAGAACAGAACTGAACTCATTCACACATCCCGTCATCCGAGATCTCGTGACAAGCGGAAACGGAGATAACTCTTTCCGTGCTCGCATAAACAGGTGAGTTGTGGTATATAACTTTTTGACACAACAACAGGGTTTCTCACAACAAAATCTGTTACACTGTGACACGGAAATTTCAGACATAACAAGCTATGGACACACATACGGGCGGTGACAGACCTGTACTGGTCGCATACAGTAACTGTAGCAAACACCCGACATACTTTTAAAAACTATATAAAAAACAGTGTGCTAATGTATAAACATATAAATACACATAAAAATGTGCTACTATATAAACGTATAAATATACACATAAAACAATGCGTTATTATATACACTATATAAATACACATAAAATAGTGTGCTACTATATAAACATATAAATACACATAAAACAATGTGCTACTATATAAACATATAAATACACATAAAACAATGTGCTACTATATAAACATATAAATACACATAAAACAATGTGCTACTATATAAACATAATAAATACACATAAAACAATGTGCTACTATATAAACCCTATAAAGCTGACGGATGGTGTGAGAGGAGATCACCAACTGAGCTGATGGCCTGCATGAAGGATCGGGTACTCTGGAGAAGCATAATAGCCAACGCCAGTCGGCACGGCACATGATGATGATGACTATATAAACATATAAATACACACGAAAACAGTTTATTGTTGCACAGTATAAAACTAAACATACAAGTAGACAGAAAATCAGTCAGTATAAAAGAATACAGGCTAAAGCCCTGTGATAATCTGAACCCCTTGTGGTCCTCTCGTGGATCTCATGTGGTCCCCAGGAGACCACGGGACCTAACGAGGACCACAGGCGTAAATTCAGTAGGATCACAGTGCGGTTTTAGTGGTAGAAGCGAACGAAGAAGAAGAAGAAGAGTCAGTATAACTGTAAACTCAATCACTAAACTAGTTAAGAAGCTAGGAACAGCTCTATTTACTAACGTGTACACAGACTAAGTTTCAGAGTTCTCATACCAAAAACATACGAGACAAAGAAGCAGCTCAAAGAAGACATGGTCTGCATGTACACGCCTGGTGTGTACGCATGCTTTCAACAAAGCGGTACTTACTTTGTGACTTGTGTGAATGTGTGAAACGCTGTAAGTGCTTATATCAAGAGATGTGACTTGTGTGAATGTGTGAAACGTTGTCAGTACTTATATCAAGAGATGTGACTTGTATGAATGTGTGAAACGTTGTCAGTTTCAAGAGCTGTGACTTGTGATTGCACTGACTACTTGACAATAAAGACTGGGTGGAGGAAGGTAGAGATAAAGATGGGAAAAAATAAAGAGATTTAATCTACCGGACTTCATATAAACACTGACAGCTTTCCCCTACAAACTTTCCCCCTATAAACTTTTCCCTACAAACTTTCTGCTACAAACTCTCCCCTACACTGAATCATGAAAGTCACGAGCATGGCTTCATGACAAACTGGCATGTGCTGAATTCTAAGTCTCGTGAGACAGGCGCCCCTCGGTCTTGTCTCGTCCATTTTACCAGAGTAATTGCATTAATAGATTACTAAAAAAAAGTCTCAAATTGATTTTTTAAATGACATCACTGCAGGAAATAAGCACCACGCGCATGCGCGCAGCACGGATGGCCAAAGACTGCCATTGCAAGGGAACGAACAAATATGTGATTTAAATAAAACCCAGCCAGTACAAAAGCCATGTGAGGATTGGATTTGTTTTGCCACTTTCTCAGTCACAAAATCGCTCAGTCAACACACACACATATATATATATATATCAGACTCACGCAGTGTGAAGAGAACATTACTCACAATCTATTTATTTCTTTCATTATCACAAGCTCTTAGAAACCAGCTCCTAAATGAATGTTCTTGAAGGTAATGGAAAACCTAACATTTGTCTACTGGTTTATATATCAGATAATTGTTGAAATACAAAATTTGTTTACTGGTTTACATAACAGTCAGTCGTTTAAATGCAACACCCCTCCTTTTTTTTTAACCCAGTACCTTCTTCTTCTTCTTCTACGTTCCAGGTTGTTGGTCATATCAGATCTTGATCCCTGTCGACATGGCAGCCCGCAGTCATCTACAGATCATGATAGGAGCCCCAAAACTTTTGTCCCAGCTTGTGTCCTCTGGCCTGTCTCACGCGTGAATAACACTACCGATTCTTACGCGTGTAACATCGTCTCTTACTACACTAACACGAGCATCCATCTCCAGCTAGCTCACCACAAGTTACACTACGTCACTCTGCTTTCTTCATCTCTAGCTAGCTCACCACAAGTTACACTCTCTGTCACTCTGTTTCCTTCATCTCTAGCTAGCTCACCACAAGTTACACTACGTCACTCTCCTTTCTTCATCTCTAGCTAGCTCACCACAAGTTACCTACGTCACTCTGCTTTCTTCATCTCTAGCTAGCTCACCACAAGTTACACTACGTCGCTATCCTTCCTCCATCTCTTGCTAGCTCACCACAAGTTACACTCTCTGTCACTCTGCTTCCATCATCTCTAGCTAGCTCACCACAAGTTATACTCTCTATCACTCTGCTTTCTTCATCTCTAGCTAGCTCACCACAAGTTACACTACGTCACTCTGCTTTCTTCATCTCTAGCTAGCTCACCACAAGTTACATTACGTCACTCTGCTTTCTTCATCTCTAGCTAGCTCACCACAAGTTACACTCTCTATCACTCTGCTTTCTTCGTCTCTAGCTAGCTCACCACAAGTTACACTCTCTGTCACTCTGCTTTCTTCATCTCTAGCTAGCTCACCACAAGTTACACTACGTCACTCTGCTTTCTTCATCTCTAGCTAGCTCACCACAGTTACATTACGTCTCTCTGCTTTCTCATCTCTAGCTAGCTCACCACAAGTTACACTCTCTATCACTCTGCTTTCTTCATCTCTAGCTAGCTCACCACAAGTTACACTACGTCACTCTGCTTTCTTCATCTCTAGCTAGCTCACCACAAGTTACACTCTCTGTCACTCTGCTTCCTTCATCCTAGCTAGCTCACCACAAGTTACACTACGTCACTCTGCTTTCTTCGTCTCTAGCTAGCTCACCACAAGTTACACTCTCTGTCACTCTGCTTTCTTCATCTCTAGCTAGCTCACCACAAGTTACACTACGTCACTCTGCTTTCTTCATCTCTAGCTAGCTCACCACAGTTACATTACGTCACTCTGCTTTCTTCATCTCTAGCTAGCTCACCACAAGTTACACTCTCTATCACTCTGCTTTCTTCATCTCTAGCTAGCTCACCACAAGTTACACTACGTCACTCTGCTTTCTTCATCTCTAGCTAGCTCACCACAAGTTACACTCTCTGTCACTCTGCTTCCTTCATCTCTAGCTAGCTCACCACAAGTTACACTACGTCACTCTCCTTACTTCATCTCTAGCTAGTTCACCACAAGTTACACTCTCTGTCACTCTGCTTCCTTCATCTCTAGCTAGCTCACCACAAGTTACACTACGTCACTCTGCTTTCTTCATCTCTAACTAGATCACGACAAGTTACACTACGTCACTCTGCTTCCTTCATCTCTAGCTAGCTCACCACAAGTTACACTACGTCACTCTGCTTTCTTCATCTCTTGCTAGCTCACAAAAGTTACACTACGTCACTCTGCTTCCTTCATCTCTAGCTAGCTCACCACAAGTTACACTACGTCACTCTGCTTCCTTCATCTCTAGCTAGCTCACCACAAGTTACACTACGTCACTCTGCTTCCTTCATCTCTAACTAGCTCACCACAAGTTACACTATGTCACTCTGCTACTTTCATATCTAACTAGCTCACCACAAGTTACACTACGTCACTCTGCTTCCTTCATCTCTAGCTAGCTCACCACAAGTTACACTACGTCACTGTGCTTCCTTCATCTCTAGCTAGCTCACCATAAGTTACACTCTCTGTCACTCTGCTTCCTTCATCTCTAGCTAGCTCACCAAAGTTACACTACGTCACTCTCCTTACTTCATATCTAACTAGCTCACCACAAGTTACACTACGTCACTCTGCTTCCTTCATCTCTAGCTAGCTCACCACAAGTTACACTACGTCACTGTGCTTCCTTCATCTCTAGCTAGCTCACCACAAGTTACACTACGTCACTCTGCTTCCTTCATCTCTAGCTAGCTCACCACAAGTTACACTCTCTGTCATTCTGTTTCCTTCATCTCTGGCTAGCTCACCACAAGTTACACTACGTCACTCTCCTTCCTTCATCTCTAGCTAGCTCACCACAAGTTACACTCTCTGTCACTCTGCTTCCTTCATCTTTAGCTAGCTCACTACAAGTTACACTACGTCACTCTGCTTTCGTCATCTCTAGCTAGCTCACCACAAGTTACACTACGTCACTCTGCTTCCTTCATCTCTAGCTAGCTCACCACAAGTTACACTCTCTGTCACTCTGCTTCCTTCATCTCTAGCTAGCTCACCACAAGTTACACTCTCTGTCACTCTTCTTCCTTCATCTCTAGCTAGCTCACCACAAGTTACACTACGTCACTCTGCTTCCTTCATCTCTAGCTAGCTCACCACAAGTTACACTACGTCACTCTGCTTCCTTCATCTCTAACTAGCTCACCACAAGTTACACTACGTCACTCTGCTTCCTTCATCTCTAACTAGCTCACCACAAGTTACACTCTGTCACACTGCTTCCTTCATCTCTAGCTAGTTCACCACAAGTTACAATCTGTCACACTGCTTCCATCATCTCTAACTAGCTCACCACAAGTTACACTCTGTCACACTGCTTCCTTCATCTCTAGCTAGCTCACCACAAGTTACACTACGTCACTCTGCTTTCTTCATCTCTAGCTAGCTCACCACAAGTTACACTCTCTGTCACTCTGCTTTCTTAATTTCTAGCTAGCTCACCACAAGTTACACTCTCTATCACTCTGTTTCCTTCATCTCTAGCTAGCTCACCACAAATTACACTACGTCACTATCCTTCTTTCATCTCTAGCTAGCTCACCACAAGTTACACTACGTCACTCTGCTTCCTTCATCTCTAGCTAGCTCACCACAAGTTACACTACGTCACTATCCTTCCTTCATCTCTAGCTAGCTCACCACAAGTTACACTACGTCACTCTGCTTCCTTCATCTCTAGCTAGCTCACCACAAGTTACACTCTCTGTCACTCTGCTTCCTTCATCTCTAGCTAGCTCACCACAAGTTACACTCTGTCACTCTGCTTCCATCATCCTCTAGCTAGCTCACCACAAGTTACACTCTCTGTCCCTCTGCTTCCATCATCTCTAACTAGCTCACCACAAGTTACACTACGTCACTCTGCTTCCATCATCTCTAACTAGCTCACCACAAGTTACACTCTGTCACACTGCTTCCTTCATCTCTAGCTAGTTCACCACAAGTTACAATCTGTCACACTGCTTCCATCATCTCTAACTAGCTCACCACAAGTTACACTCTGTCACACTGCTTCCTTCATCTCTAGCTAGCTCACCACAAGTTACACTACGTCACTCTGCTTTCTTCATCTCTAGCTAGCTCACCACAAGTTACACTCTCTGTCACTCTGCTTTCTTAATTTCTAGCTAGCTCACCACAAGTTACACTCTCTATCACTCTGTTTCCTTCATCTCTAGCTAGCTCACCACAAATTACACTACGTCACTATCCTTCTTTCATCTCTAGCTAGCTCACCACAAGTTACACTACGTCACTCTGCTTCCTTCATCTCTAGCTAGCTCACCACAAGTTACACTACGTCACTATCCTTCCTTCATCTCTAGCTAGCTCACCACAAGTTACACTACGTCACTCTGCTTCCTTCATCTCTAGCTAGCTCACCACAAGTTACACTCTCTGTCACTCTGCTTTCTTCATCTCTAGCTAGCTCACCACAAGTTACACTCTGTCACTCTGCTTCCATCATCTCTAGCTAGCTCACCACAAGTTACACTCTCTGTCACTCTGCTTCCATCATCTCTAGCTAGCTCACCACAAGTTACACTATGTCACTCTGCTTCCTTCATCTCTAACTAGCTCACCACAAGTTACACTCTGTCACACTGCTTCCTTCATCTCTAGCTAGTTCACCACAAGTTACACTAAGTCACTCTGCTTCCATCATCTCTAGCTAGCTCACCACAAGTTACACTCTGTCACTCTGCTTCCTTCATCTCTAGCTAGCTCATCACAAGTTATACTACGTCACTCTGCTTCCATCATCTCTAACTAGCTCACCACAAGTTACACTACGTCACTCTGCTTCCATCATGACAACATCCTGAATCTGATGCCTGTCATACACTGTTTACATGATCGATGACGAGAGTTTTTATCTCGGAAGTGTTTTCCCTGATTACTCAACGTTTCTCCAGAATCTGATACATCCTGCTGAGACGGGGAATGGCTTTCACTGAGTTTAATCTTGTTGTTGTAATTTGTAATCTTCTCTGTGTACATCCATGACTTCAATCAGTGGCACTCTCCCGCGGATACCGCGTTCCAAATCAATGATTTCCATTAGCAGCAGGCAGTGCGACACGTCCTGGGTCAGTGGACCATGAAACAATCCTATTTCCAGGCCATGCGTATCAGTCATCAGACGGTCACGGTCTATGACTTCATTGTCGAGTGCTTTCTTCTGCTCAAACAGCTGCCATGACCGATCTGACCTGGCCAGGCAGTGGAAGGTTTTCAGCTGCTGAAAGCTTAACTTTCTACCCTGCCAGTAGTATGTGTTGTCACAAGGATTCTACCCTGCCAGTAGTATGTGCTGTCACAAGGATTCTACGCTGCCAGTAGTTATGTGTTGTCACAAGGATTCTACCCTGCCAGTAGTTATGTGTTGTCACAAGGATTCTACCTGCCAGTAGTTATGTGTTGTCACAAGGATTCTACCTGCCAGTAGTTATGTGTTGTCACAAGGATTCTACCCTGCCAGTAGTTATGTGTTGTCACAAGGATTCTACCCTGCCAGTAGTTATGTGCTGTCACAAGGATTCTACCCTGCCAGTAGTTATGTGTTGTCACAAGGATTCTACCCTGCCAGTAGTTATGTGTTGTCACAAGGATTTACCCTGCCAGTAGTTATGTGTTGTCACAAGGATTCTACCCTGCCAGTAGTTATGTGCTGTCACAAGGATTCTACCCTGCCAGTAGTTATGTGCTGTCACAAGGATTCTACCCTGCCAGTAGTTTGTGCTGTCACAAGGATTCTACCCGCCAGTAGTTATGTGCTGTCACAAGGATTCTACCCTGCCAGTAGTTATGTGCTGTCACAAGGATTCTACCCTGCCAGTAGTTATGTGTTGTCACAAGATTCTACCCTGCCAGTAGTTATGTGCTGTCACAGGATTCTACCCTGCCAGTAGTTATGTGCTGTCACAAGGATTCTACCCTGCCAGTAGTTATGTGTTGTCACAGGATTCTACCCTGCCAGTAGTTATGTGTGTCACAAGGATTCTACCCTGCCAGTAGTTATGTGCTGTCACAAGGATTCTACCCTGCCAGTAGTTATGTGCTGTCACAAGGATTCTACCCTGCCAGTAGTTATGTGCTGTCACAAGGATTCTACCCTGCCAGTAGTTATGTGCTGTCACAAGGATTCTACCCTGCCAGTAGTTATGTTGTCACAAGGATTCTACCCTGCCAGTAGTTTGTGCTGTCACAAGGATTCTACCCTGCCAGTAGTTATGTGCTGTCACAAGGATTCTACCCTGCCAGTAGTTATGTGTTTCACAAGGATTCTACCCTGCCAGTAGTTATGTGTTGTCACAAGGATTCTACCCTGCCAGTAGTTATGTGCTGTCACAAGGATTCTACCCTGCCAGTAGTTATGTGTTGTCACAAGGATTCTACCCTGCCAGTAGTTATGTGCTGTCACAAGGATTCTACCCTGCCAGTAGTTATGTGTTGTCACAAGGAGACTGCGTAACTGTAGCACACACCCACCCTATAGTTTTATCTGCTTCAGTATACATTCGTTGCATATAAAATATGAGTTGAGTATACATTAGTTGAATATAAAATATGAGTTGAGTATACATTAGTTGAATATAAAATATGAGTTGAGTATACATTAGTTGAATATAAAATATGAGTTGAGTATACATTAGTTGAATATAAAATATGAGTTGAGTATACATTATGTCATGTGTGGCTGCAAAGAGCCTTGTAGAATGGGAACCGGTGAACAGTCGTATAAGAGCACGATACAACCTACGACACGGAACAATGACAATAATACAGTGTTATGCACCTAGGAATGATGCAGATGATGATGTGAAAGACGACTTCTATCACCAACTACAACAAATCATCAACAAAGTCCCTAAACACGACATCCTAATTGCTATGGGGGACTTCAATGCTAAGGTAGGGAAGGATAATACCGACGTTGAAAAAGTCATGGGGAAAGAAGGAACTGACATGGTTAATCAGAACGGAGAAAGATTAATTGAAATTTGTCTGACAGAAGGTATGGTCATTGGAGGCACAATATTCCCACACAAAGAGATACATAAAACAACGTGGATATCTCCAGATGATAGAACTAGAAACCAGATAGATCATTTTTGTATTAGAAAGCAATACAGAACATTTCTAATAGATGTAAGGGCTTATAGGGGTGCAGATGTCAACAGTGATCACAATCTGTGTATAGGGAAAATAAAACTAAAATTGAAAAACCAACACAAGAAATCAGTGCATAGAAAGATAAACAGCCACAGCCTACAAGAAGAAAATACTAACATTAATTTAAATCAGGAACTTGCCAATCATTCCAAAACACCCAGTGAAGTTGAGGATATAGGTATAGATGAGTTATAGAATTCTTACAGCACAGCCATAATCACAGCAGCAAAAGCAAGCGCTGGACTGAAAAAACCAAATAGAAAAGCATGGATATCAGAAAACACATGGAAGTATATACATGAAAGACCAGCAGTCAAATTAGACATGTTGAATGGAAAAACAGATCTTGGAAAAGATCTCGTGAAAGCAACATACAAAGAAATACGACAAGAAAGTAAAAAGTTCAGCTAGAAGGGATAAAAGAGAATACATAGACAATATGGCGAAAGAGGCAGAAAAAGCAGCAAAAACAGGAGACAGCAAAACTTTATATAACATACAAAAGAGGCTAACAGGTACTATTACATCTAAAGAAAGACCAATCCTTAGCAAAACTGGAACCCTATTAACATCAAATAAAGACCAAAAGCAAAGATGGGCTGAACACTTCCAAGAAATACTTAATCGACCACATCCAAAAGAATTGTTAAACCTTGAAACTGACTTACCAGCCCCACAACTAAATATCAACCTAGATGAAATTAAATTGCATGAAACTGAAACAGCAGTGAATTTAATGGCTAACAACAAAGCTGCAGGTGAAGATGAAACAACACCCAAAATGTTAAAAGCTATCAATAGTGACAACATGAGACAACTACAGAGAATGTTTAACAAGATTTGGAAAGAAGAAAAGGTCCCTTCTAACTGGAAGAAAGGAATCATTGTTAAAATACCAAAAAAAGGCAACCTTAGTGACTGTAACAATTGGAGAGGAGTAACCTTAAAATCAGTTGTGTCAAAAGTATTTTGCAAGGTCATTTTGAATAGACTCAAAGATATAGTGGATATTGCAATGAGAGAAGAACAAGCAGGATTTCGAAAAGGGAGAAGCTGTCTCGACCAGATCTTTACTCTCAGAATAATACTTGAAGAACATATTGAAAAGCAGAAACCATTAATACTGAACTTCACAGATTTTAAAAAGGCATTTGATAGGATACACAGAGATTCATTATGGAGAATTTTAAGTCTATATGGAATACCATCTAAAACTGTCAACATCATTAAGGACTTACACAATGGATATGTTTGTGCAGTCAAGACAGAAGAAGGGATGAGTGAATGGTTCCAGATAGAAATAGGTGTGAAACAAGGATGTATACTGTCTCCTTTACTTTTTGGGATTACAGTAGACTTCATAATGAAAAAATGCTGCACAGGTAACATAGGTACTGACTGGGTACATGGGACCCAACTAGAAGACCTTGATTTTGCTGATGACATAACTCTTATCAGTAATAATGTGAATTCCATGCAAGAAAAAAACAGATAGCTTGTCTTCACTGGCTAGCAAAATAGGACTTGAAATTAACAAGGACAAAACAAAAATAATTAAAACTCCTCTCAATCAAAATGGAAAAATACACATAGAAGGGACAGATGTTGAAGAAGTCAATCAATTTGCATACCTTGGCAGCTACATAGACCAGGATGGTGACACTAGAAAGGAAGTTAGGATCAGAATTTCAAGAGCAGCATCAATCTTCAAGAATCTTGAGAACATATGGAATTCAAAAGTTATAAGCACAAAAACCAAGTTAAGACTATTCAATTCAAATGTAATATCCACCCCTCATTTATGCATGCGAAAGCTGGAAAATAACTAAAGAAATAGAAAAGAAATTAGACTCTTTTGAAAACAAATGCCTAAGGAAAATACTCGGCATCAAGTGGAATGAATTCAAGAACAATGCAGAGATAAGACAGGTGACTGAACAACAACCAGTTTCATGGGTGATCAGGAGGAGATGGACATATGTTGGTCCTTGATGAGAAGAAATGATCAGAGAATCCCAAAACAAGCTATCAAGTGGAACACAACAGGCCGAAGAAAAAGAGGCAGACCGCATGAAACTCTGAAGAGGACATTGTTAAAATACCAAAAAAAGGCAACCTTAGTGACTGTAACAATTGGAGAGGAGTAACCTTAAATCAGTTGTGTCAAAAGTATTTTGCAAGGTCATTTTGAATAGACTCAAAGATATAGTGGATATTGCAATGAGAGAAGAACAAGCAGGATTTCGAAAAGGGAGAAGCTGTCTCGACCAGATCTTTACTCTCAGAATAATACTTGAAGAACATATTGAAAAGCAGAAACCATTAATACTGAACTTCACGATTTTAAAAAGGCATTTGATAGGATACACAGAGATTCATTATGGAGAATTTTAAGTCTATATGGAATACCATCTAAAACTGTCAACATCATTAAGGACTTACAATGGATATGTTTGTGCAGTCAAGACAGAAGAAGGGATGAGTGAATGGTTCCAGATAGAAATAGGTGTGAAACAAGGATGTATACTGTCTCCTTTACTTTTTGGGATTACAGTAGACTTCATAATGAAAAAATGCTGCACAGGTAACATAGGTATGACTGGGTACATGGGACCCAACTAGAAGACCTTGATTTTGCTGATGACATAACTCTTATCAGTAATAATGTGAATTCCATGCAAGAAAAAAACAGATAGCTTGTCTTCACTGGCTAGCAAAATAGGACTTGAAATTAACAAGGACAAAACAAAAATAATTAAAACTCCTCTCAATCAAAATGGAAAAATACACATAGAAGGGACAGATGTTGAAGAAGTCAATCAATTTGCATACCTTGGCAGCTACATAGACCAGGATGGTGACACTAGAAAGGAAGTTAGGATCAGAATTTCAAGAGCAGCATCAATCTTCAAGAATCTTGAGAACATATGGAATTCAAAAGTTATAAGCACAAAAACCAAGTTAAGACTATTCAATTCAAATGTAATATCCACCCCTCATTTATGCATGCGAAAGCTGGAAAATAACTAAAGAAATAGAAAAGAAATTAGACTCTTTTGAAAACAAATGCCTAAGGAAAATACTCGGCATCAAGTGGAATGAATTCAAGAACAATGCAGAGATAAGACAGGTGACTGAACAACAACCAGTTTCATGGGTGATCAGGAAAAGGAGATGGACATATGTTGGTCACTTGATGAGAAGAAATGATCAGAGAATCCCAAAACAAGCTATCAAGTGGAACACAACAGGCCGAAGAAAAAGAGGCAGACCGCATGAAACTCTGAAGAGGACATTATTAAGAGAGGCCAAATTAACAGGCATAAAATCCCTTGATGAGGTTGAAAGACTCGCTGAAGGCAGGAAAAATTGGCGAACTACTTTACGAGCCCTATGTGACGTTTAACGGCACGGGAAGGATATAAGATATAAGATACATTAGTTGAATATAAAATATGAGTTGAGTATACATTAGTTGAATATAAAATATGAGTTGAGTATACATTAGCTGAATATAAAATATGAGTTGAGTATACATTAGTTGAATATAAAATATGAGTTGAGTATACATTAGTTGAATATAAAATATGAGTTGAGTATACATTAGCTGAATATAAAATATGAGTTGAGTATACATTAGCTGAATATAAAATATGAGTTGAGTATACATTAGCTGAATATAAAATATGAGTTGAGTAAACACTGTGTGTAGAAAATAGTTGAGTATTATTCTGTGTAGCAAAAAGTTGAGTATATATTCTTTGTAGCAAACAGCTGAATATATATTCTGTGTAAATAACATTCTTTGCAGGACATAATTAAGTATACAATCTATATAGCAAACAGTTGGATATATATTGTGTGCATCAAATAGTTGAGTGTACATTCTGTGTAGCAAATAGTAGAGAATATATTGTGTGCATCAAATAGTTGATACATGTAGCAAACAGAGAGATATATTGTGTGCATCAAATAGTTGAGTGTACATTCTGTGTAGCAAACAGAAGAGAATATATTGTGTGCATCAAATAGTTGAGTGTACATTCTGTGTAGCAAACAGAAGAGAATATATTGTGTGCATCAAATAGTTGAGTGTACATTCTGTGTAGCAAGCAGTAGAGAATATATTGTGTGCATCAAATAGTTGAGTGTACATTCTGTGTAGCAAACAGTAGAGAATATATTGTGTGCATCAAATAGTTGAGTGTACATTCTGTGTAGCAAACAGTAGAGAATATATTGTGTGCATCAAATAGTTGAGTGTACATTCTGTGTAGCAAACAGTAGAGAATATATTGTGTGCATCAAATAGTTGAGTGTACATTCTGTGTAGCAAACAGTAGAGAATATATTGTGTGCATCAAATAGTTGAGTGTACATTCTGCGTAGCAAAGAGTAGAGAATATATTGTGTGCATCAAATAGTTGAGTGTACATTCTGTGTAGCAAATAGTAGAGAATATATTGTGTGCATCAAATAGTTGAGTGTACATTCTGTGTAGCAAATAGTAGAGAATATATTGTGTGCATCAAATAGTTGAATGTACATTCTGTGTAGCAAATAGTAGAGAATATATTGTGTGCATCAAATAGTTGAGTGCACATTCTGTGTAGCAAACAGTAGAGAATATATTGTGTGCATCAAATAGTTGAGTGTACATTGTGTGTAGCAAATAGTAGAGAATATATTGTGTGCATCAAATAGTTGAGTGTACATTCTGTGTAGCAAATAGTAGAGAATATATTGTGTGCATCAAATAGTTGAGTGTACATTCTGTGTAGCAAATAGTAGAATATATTGTGTGCATCAAATAGTTGAGTGTACATTCTGTGTAGCAAATAGTAGAGAATATATTGTGTGCATCAAATAGTTGAGTGTACATTCTGTGTAGCAAACAGTAGAGAATATATTGTGTGCATCAAATAGTTGAGTGCACATTCTGTGTAGCAAATAGTAGAGAATATATTGTGTGCATCAAATAGTTGAATGTACATTCTGTGTAGCAAATAGTAGAGAATATATTGTGTGCATCAAATAGTTGAATGTACATTCTGTGTAGCAAATAGTAGAGAATATATTGTGTGCATCAAATAGTTGAGTGTACATTCTGTGTAGCAAATAGTAGAGAATATATTGTGTGCATCAAATAGTTGAATGTACATTCTGTGTAGCAAATAGTAGAGAATATTGTGTGCATCAATAGTTGAGTGTACATTCTGTGTAGCAAATAGTAGAGAATATATTGTGTGCATCAAATAGTTGAGTGTACATTCTGTGTAGCAATAGTAGAGAATATATTGTGTGCATCAAATAGTTGAGTGTACATTCTGTGTAGCAAATAGTAGAGAATATATTGTGTGCATCAAATAGTTGAGTGTACATTCTGTGTAGCAAATAGTAGAGAATATATTGTGTGCATCAAATAGTTGAATGTACATTCTGTGTAGCAAATAGTAGAGAATATATTGTGTGCAGCAAGTAGCTGAGTATACAGAAGGAATACTCAGTGAAAATGTTCCCGTATTCAAAACAGGATTTCATAAAGGCAGCACATACACAAAAACAACCAGCTAACTTAATGGTTTCTGCTCTGATTTCATATGTTTTGAGATTATCAAACACAACATACAATAAAAATATTTATGTGCAGTCGGAATCTTATCTTATATCCTTCCCATGCCGTTAAACGTCACATAGGGCTAGCAAGGTAGTTCGCCAATTTTTCCTGATTTCAGCGAGCTTTTCAACCTCATCAAGGGATTTTATGTCTTTTAATTTGCCTCTCTTATCAATGTCCTCTATGAGTTTCTCGTGGGCGGCCTCTTTATTCGACCTACTGTGTTCCACTTGATGGCTTGTTTTGGGATTCTCTGATCGTTTCTTCTCATCAAGTGACCAACATATGTCCATCTCCTTTCCCTGATCACTAATGAGACTGGTTGTTGTTCGCTCATCTGTCTTATCTCTGCAATGTTCTTGAATTCGTTTCACCTGATGCCAAGTATTTTCCTTAGGCATTTGTTTTCAAAAGAGTCTAATTTATTGACTATTTTTTAAATTGTTTTCCAGCTTTCGCATGCATAAATGTGGGTGGATATTGCTTCGAATTGATAATCTTAACTTGTTTTTTTTTGTACTTATAACTTTTGAATGCATATGTTCTCAAGATTCTTAACATTAATTTTGCGTTTGCAATTCTAATTCTAACTTCATTTCTGGTGTCACCATCCTGGTCTATGTAGCTGCCAAGGTATGCAAATTGATTGACTTCTTCATATCTGTCCCTTCTAGATGGATTTTTCCACTTTGATTAATTTTTTGTGTTTTGTCCTTGTTAATTTAAAATCCTACTTTGCTAGCCAGTGAAGACAGGCTATCTGTTTTTTCTTTTCTGCTGGATTCACATTATTACTGATAAGAGTGTATGTTATCAGCAAAATCAAGATCTTCTAGTTTAGGTCCTACGTACCCAGTCAATACCTGTGTTACCTGTCAGCATTTTTCATTATGAACTCTATTGCAATTCCCAAAGAGCAAAGGAGACAGATACATCCTTGTTTCACACCTGTTTCAATCTGGAACCATTCCACTTATCCCCTCTTCTGTTTTGACTGCACAAACATATCCATTGTGTAAGTCCTTAATGATGTTGACAATATTAGATGGTATTCCATATAGACTTAAAATTCTCCATAATGAATCTCTGTGTATGCTATCAAATGCCTTTTTAGAGAATATATTGTGTGCATCAAATAGTTGAGTGTACATTCTGTGTAGCAAATAGTAGAGAATATATTGTGTGCATCAAATAGTTGAGTGTACATTCTGTGTAGCAAATAGTAGAGAATATATTGTGTGCATCAAATAGTTGAGTGTACATTCTGTGTAGCAAATAGTAGAGAATATATTGTGTGCATCAAATAGTTGAGTGTACATTCTGTGTAGCAAATAGTAGAGAATATATTGTGTGCATCAAATAGTTGAATGTACATTCTGTGTAGCAAATAGTAGAGAATATATTGTGTGCAGCAAGTAGCTGAGTATACAGAAGGAATACTCAGTGAAAATGTTCCCGTATTCAAAACAGGATTTCATAAAGGCAGCACATACACAAAAACAAACCAGCTAACTTAATGGTTTCTGCTCTGATTTCATATGTTTTGAGATTATCAAACACAACATACAATAAAAATATTTATGTGCAGTCGGAATCTTATCTTATATCCTTCCCATGCCGTTAAACGTCACATAGGGCTAGCAAGGTAGTTCGCCAATTTTTCCTGATTTCAGCGAGCTTTTCAACCTCATCAAGGGATTTTATGTCTTTTAATTTGCCTCTCTTATCAATGTCCTCTATGAGTTTCTCGTGGGCGGCCTCTTTATTCGACCTACTGTGTTCCACTTGATGGCTTGTTTTGGGATTCTCTGATCGTTTCTTCTCATCAAGTGACCAACATATGTCCATCTCCTTTCCCTGATCACTAATGAGACTGGTTGTTGTTCGCTCATCTGTCTTATCTCTGCAATGTTCTTGAATTCGTTTCACCTGATGCCAAGTATTTTCCTTAGGCATTTGTTTTCAAAAGAGTCTAATTTATTGACTATTTTTTAAATTGTTTTCCAGCTTTCGCATGCATAAATGTGGGTGGATATTGCATTCGAATTGAATAATCTTAACTTGTTTTTTTTTGTACTTATAACTTTTGAATGCATATGTTCTCAAGATTCTTCAACATTAATTTTGCGTTTGCAATTCTAATTCTAACTTCATTTCTGGTGTCACCATCCTGGTCTATGTAGCTGCCAAGGTATGCAAATTGATTGACTTCTTCAATATCTGTCCCTTCTAGATGTATTTTTCCACTTTGATTAATTATTTTTGTTTTGTCCTTGTTAATTTAAAATCCTACTTTGCTAGCCAGTGAAGACAGGCTATCTGTTTTTTCTTGCATGGAATTCACATTATTACTGATAAGAGTTATGTTATCAGCAAAATCAAGATCTTCTAGTTAGGTCCTACGTACCCAGTCAATACCTGTGTTACCTGTGCAGCATTTTTTCATTATGAACTCTATTGCAATTCCAAAAGAGCAAAGGAGACAGTATACATCCTTGTTTCACACCTGTTTCAATCTGGAACCATTCACTTATCCCCTCTTCTGTTTTGACTGCACAAACATATCCATTGTGTAAGTCCTTAATGATGTTGACAATATTAGATGGTATTCCATATAGACTTAAAATTCTCCATAATGAATCTCTGTGTATGCTATCAAATGCCTTTTTAAAGAATATGAAGTTCAGTATTAATGGTTTCTGTTTCTCAAGATGTTCTTCAAGTATTATTCTGAGAGTAAAGATCTGGTCAAGACAGTTTCTCCCTTTTCGAAATCCTGCTTGTTCTTCTCTCATTGCAGTATCCACAATATCTTTAAGTCTATTCAAAATGACCTTGCAAAATACTTTTGACACAACTGGTATTAAGGTTACTCCTCTCCAGTTGTTGCAATCGCTAAGGTTGCTTTTTTTTATTTTAACAATGACTCTTTTTTTCCATTTAGAAAGGACCTTTTCTTCTTTCCAAACTTTATTAAACACTCTCTGTAGTTGTCTCATGTTGTCACTGTTAATAGCTTTTAACATTTCGACTGTTGTTTCATCTTCACCTACAGCTTTGTTGTTAGCCATTAGATTCACTGCTGTTTCAATTCCATTCAGTGTAACTTCATCTAAGTTGACATTTAGTTGTGGAACTGGTAAACCGGTTTCAAGATTTATTAACTCATTTGGGTGTGGTCGATTAAGTATTTCTTGGAAATGTTCGGCCCATCTTTGCTTTTGGTCTTTACTTGATGTTAATAGGATATTAATTAATTAAATGTTAATTAAATTAATAAGGAAAAAAAACCAAATAACTATTGATCTCACCTGACGAGATCTTGCTAAACGGTTTTGCTTTTGAAAAAGTCCACAATTTCACCTTCCCTCTGGGAAGCAAAATGTCAACCTCGAGTAATACAACACCAGAAATCAAGTCCCGCCTTGCAATGGCCTACAATACTTTCAATAAACTGTCTACTATCTGGAAGTCAAATACGCTCAGTAAAACCACAAAGCTTACAATGTTCAACTCCTGTGTGATCTCAGTGTTAACATATCGTTGTGAGAGTTGGAAATCAACCAGTCTACTCAATCAAAGACTTGATGTATTTGAGAACAAATGTCTCCATAGACTACTGAACATCAGATGGTCCGACTTTAAATCGAACGAGTCAATAAGACAGGAATCGAACCAAGTCTACATATCAAGATACATCAAAAGACGTGGATGGGCCTATCTCGGCCACGTTCTCAGAATGGACGAATCCAGACTCCCTCGCCAACCCCTCACATGGTCAGTGAAGGGGAAAAGAAAGCAAGGCAGGCCAAGGGAGATTCTATGTAGAACCATCACTAGAGAGAGTACAACTTTGGGATTCAAGTCCATCCAAGACCTACAGCGGGCAGCGGTGAGCCGTCAGACATAGAAAGATATGATCTCCGGCCTATGAGCCTATGTCGGCCCTAAAGCAATGTCAATCAAAATAGGGTTCCAGTTTTGCTAAGGATTGGTCTTTCTTTAGATGTAATAGTACCTGTTAGCCTCTTTTGCATGTTATATAAAGTTTTGCTGTCTCCTGTTTTTGCTGCATTTTCTGCTTCTTTTGCCATATTGTCTACATATTCTCTTCTGTCTCTTCTAGCTGAACTTTTTACTTCATTGTCTAGTTCTTTGTATTTTACTTTTGCTAAAACTTGTCCAAGATCTGTCTTTATATTCAACATGGCTAATTTGACTACTCATCTTTTATGGATGTACTTCCATGTGTTTTCTGATATCCATGCTTTTATACTTGTTTTTTTTTCAGTGCAGCGGAAAAACCAAACGTTTGAATAGTTAGTGAAAGTTACGTTAGGATAGGGATGGGGGGACTCTTGGGGGAGGGAGTCGTGGGGGGGGGGGGTGTATGTCGCTGCCAGATTGTTTAGAAAACACTTCTACCTTATATTGTTTAGAAAACACTTCTACCTTATATTGTTTAGAAAACACTTCTACCTTATATTGTTTAGAAAACATTTCTACCTTATATTGTTTAGAAAACACTTCTATCTTATACTGTTTAGAAAACACTTCTATCTTATATTGTTTAGAAAACACTTCTACCTTATATTGTTTAGAACATGTATATATCGAAATAATCAATGTATACTGTCTGTCAGCAAGTCAGTCAACCAGCCATTTGCATGCCCCTTGTGGAACTTTGCCTCCCTAACAGCTCTCCTGTATGTCTCTCGGTTATAAGCAAGATGGCCTGCTACTGATGCATCCATTCGCAGATTATCGACAATGTCTTGCAGCCATCTTTGCCTTGGTATTCCTCTCTTTCTTTTTCCCATTATGTACCCTTCCAAGACAGTCTTCTTTAGCTTATCATGACGTTTAATGTGTCCAAAATATTTAAGTTTTCTCTCTTTAATCCTCTTTACTAGCCGGCCTTCTTCCATATTAAGTTCTTGTAGTATGGATATATTTGTTCTTTTTTGCGTCCATGATATTTGAAGAACTCTTCTGTAGCATTTACAATCAAAAGCATTTATGTGTTTCTCAGCTGTTTTGTTAAGTGTCCAGGTCTCACAGGCATATGTTACGATGGGAAAGATGCATGCCCTTAAAAATCTTATTTTTGTAGTTCTGTGTCTTCTTCTTCTTCGTTCACTTCTACCACCAAAACTGCACTGTGATCCTACTGAATTTACACCTGTGGTCCTCGTTAGGTCCCGAGGTCTCCTGTGTGGTCCCCGAAAGGACCACACGAGATCCACGAGAGGACCACAAGAGGTTCAGAGTATCGCAGGGCTTTAGCCTGTATTCTTGGTGGGTCTCTGAAGCGGGATTGCGTGACACCGTGGTTTTCATTGCACCAGTTTAGTCTAGAGTTGGACTTTCTCACCGGAAGACCTCGACGTGTTTAGGATATCAGTGCATCCCCGCTGGGTGAGAAGTGGTAACCCACCCAGGATAGAGTTGGACCTTCTCACCTGAAAACCTCGACGTGTTTTGAGATACCCGTGTATCACCGCCGGGTGAGAGGTGGTTGCCCATCCAGTCCAGAGTTGGACTTTCTCACCAGAAAACCTCAGCGTGATTAGGATACGCATACATCCCCGTCGGGTGAGAGGTGGTTGCCCATCTAGACTGCCCTGGTCCAGTGTCTCCGACTTCAGCATTTTGCGGTCGTGGCCGCTACCCTTCCTAGTTGTGACCAGGATGGAGCTTTTGTCCAGGAGGACGAATCCTCGCCACTAGTGACTTCCACCCCTGGGTTGAGCCGGTTTAGGCATATTATCCCAGTATGGGCGTGTTTGGGACGTGACTGACCTCTAGAGCAGAGGTACTGTGACATGCATAGCCTTCAAGATTCACCCCTGGTATGAGCCGGTTTAGGCAAAATTCACCAGTATGGGTGTATATCGGGCGTGACCGACCTCTAGAGCGAGGTACTGTGACATGCGTAGGCTTCAAGATTCACCCATGGTGTGAGCCGGTTTAGGCAAAATTCATCAGTATGGGTGTATATCAGGCGTGACCGACCTCTAGAGTGGAGGTGGCATGACATGTCTAGCCATCAAGTTCCACCCCTGGTGTGTGCCGGTTTAGGCATATTTCACCAGTGTAGGTGTATTTCGGACGTGGCCGGCCTCTAGAGCAGAGGCGCCATGGTATGTGTAGCTCTCGCAGCGATACTACTGGACATACCGGTTAAACTTCACTTTCCACCACCTTTTCCCATCGGCGCCGCACAGCAACCTTTATTTCTTTTCCGCATTTACTTCCTTAACCGGGAGGAGCTTCACTCCACGCGCGGCATTTGAAGAGTCTCGCCAGCAGTGTCTTAACCTCTGGAACAAGCCGGTTCATGCATTTCACCCGATATGACTGCACTCAGGACGTGGCCGACCTCCAGACCAGAGGTGGCGTGATTTGACTGTTTGCTTCGCTTTATCTTTTCTACCACCTTTTCCGCAGTGATGCTGCGCGGCAACCTCATTTGCACCTTTCTTCGTTGGCCGGGAGGAGCACCGCTCCACGCACGGCAGCTGAAGATCTCGCCAACAGCGGTGTAGTTGTGTGTTCCTCTCCACAGATTCTTTAGTTGTTTTACTTTCTGAAGAGCGATAGATGTCTTTTTAATTTCCCTCATTATTAGTTAGTAATCACCATCATCAGGTGCCGTGCCGACTGGCGTTGGCTATTATGCTTCTCCAGAGTACATGATCCTTCATGCAGGCCATCAGCTCAGTTGGTGATCTCCTCTCACACCATCCCGTCAGACTGTCCAGTATCATTTCTCTTGGTCTTCCTCTTGATCTTCTTCCCTCTATTTTTCCTGTTGTTATAATATTTTCAATGCCCCCTCTTCTCATTGCATGTCCTATGAAAGTACATTGTCTCTCTCTTATCTTTTTGACAAGGTTTTTTTGTCTCTCCAACTCTTCTCATCCATTCTTCATTAGTTGTTTTTGCTGTCCAGGGAATTAGCAACATTCTTCTAATAAACCACATTTCTGCTACTTCCAATGATTTTTGTGCAGACTTGCCTATTGTCCATGATTCACTTCCATATAACAAGATAGGTTCAATATAGCATTTTAGGACTCATTTTCTAACATTCATTGATAAGGATGCGTTGGATAATATGTTTCTCATTCTCTGAAATGCAATCTTTGCTTGGCCTATTCTGTTCCTAATTTCTGTTCTGCATTTCCCACCTGAAGTTATTACTGCTCCAAGGTATTTGAATTTCTGCATCTGCTTTAGAATAGTTCCATTTAATTTTATCGCGCATGTTGGTGGATTCTGTTTCTTAGATATAACCATAGTCTCTGTCTTTTTTATGTTTAAAGTAAGGTTTTTCTGTTCACTTCCTTTAGCGACTTTATCCAAGAGATTTTGCAAGCCTTATTTGTTCTCAGCTATCAGTACTGTGTCGTCAGCATACCGAAGGTTGTTAATATTGTATCCTCCAATTTTTATGCCTGGTTCTGTGATGATCGTTCTTAGAATATTCTCGCTGTACAGAGAAAAAAAGGTCTGGAGATAGTACACATCCTTGTCGCACCCCTTGTTTTATAGGTTGATATTTTCCATTTCTATTTTCAACTAAAATTGCTACTTCTTGCTGCCAGTGTAGATGTTTTACAATCCTCAGGCCTTTGCCTTCTATACTAATGTCTTCAAGCATTTTAATAATTTCATTATGTTTCACCTTGTCGAATGCCCTGGTGTAATCGATGAAGCATAAGTAGAGATCTTTCTATACTTCTACAGCTCTTTCTGGTAGTGTTCGTAAAGCATAAATGGCATTGTGTGTTCCCTTTCCTTCAACAAATCCAAACTGTTCATCTGATATTTCAATTTTTATCTTTTTCCTTGTTCTTCTCATAATGATTCTCAGAAGTAGCTTCGTTATATGACATGAGAGGCTGATAGTCCGGTGGTCGTCACATTCCTTTGCACCTGGTTTCTTTGGTAGTGCTATAAATGTGGATTTAAGCAGGTCACTGGGCATATAACCACTGTTGTAAATGTCATTCAGTAACTTGGTTATTATTTTTATTTCTATCTCCTCTAGCGCCTCTATTTCTTCTACTGTTATATTATCAGGCCCAGTCGCTTTTCCTTTCTTCATGTGTTTGATAGCATCTATGATTTCATCTTCAAGTATTAGTGGTCCATCACAGTTTTCATTATCTGGTGTTAATTCTGCTCTTTCTCCAGAAATGTAGTGATCCAAGATATTCAGATCTCTCCACTTCTAGTTTTTCCTCATTGATACATATTTCTGCTGCCTTGTTTGTTTTGTCAGCTGTCACCAATTTAGTTTTCTTCCCATTAAGATAGAGGTTTTGCTCTTCACTATTCTTACAGACTGACATAATTAGTTTTAATCTGGGGTTCCATATTGCTGTTTGGGTTTCATGGTATATTTCCAGGAGGTAGTTTACCATTGCTTTCCTTCCGGGCAGTGACTGTACTAGTCAGTGATTGTAGCCATTGTCCTTACTTTGAGCTCATCTGCCTACCATCATAGAATGGTGACTTTAACCAACATTATCTGTCGGCTGCTCTCCCATTCCATCCACCACCTGCTCCCATGGCTTCACGTCACCCTGATCGGGGGGCTATACGGGTACTCCACCTTGCCCAAGGGTGTCTCGGAGGTAAGGAGCTGTCTTACTTCTCCTTTGATAGGGATACCCCTACACGCTAAAATATCACTTTAATACTCAACTGCTGAAGATGTAGCTACTGGAGATTGTGCTACTCTTTGATGAGGCTGTAGTTACAGAGGATTCTGCTATTCTTTGTT
>CM019716.1:44710473-44726677 GCA_009760885.1 Achatina immaculata
ATCAAACATAAATGTATGAAAATGATGCAAATTATAAAACATAAGTGTAGGAAAACTATGCAAATTGAAAACAGGTACTGGACAACTATTTTATTCAGTGAGATTCAGTGAGAAAATGGAATGGAAGACATCAGAGTTTCATTTGGTAGCATCATTTACCAAGTAGAGGGCATTTTGTCATCATACACTGATGCACTTTCATGGCATTATCCTCCAGTAATAGGAGCTGTAGGAAAATGACAGACTGCTGTGTAAAAGTGAAAGCATTTTATGTTCTAAAGAGGAAGTGTTTTGTGGCCTGGTATAATTCATTCTGTGGAAGTGATGGTTGTTAACTGAGACTTTCACAGGCTGCCAAGTTTTTACATGGCTCACATCTGCTTCTTTGTTACATCATTAGTAGAGCAGAAGGCATCAACATAGGTTCCCCAGCCAGTCCTGTCTTGAGCAAGTCGGAATACCTCAAGCCATGTCTTTCTTGCTTTCTGTAGTTCTTCATGTTCATAATGGCCTGCCCTTCTTTCTTTTTCCTTGAGGTGTCCAAGTCAAGGCAGTGTAGGAGCATCTTGATTTTTTTCCATTTGTAATATGTGGCCCAGCCATTCCCATCTTCATTTTTGTACCTCTTTAGTAATGTTCTCAGTGTCCGTTCTTTATTACTGCATATTTGAAGTGTCAGTATGTGAGTTATCACTGCCTGAATGAGACCAAGCATACAGCTTTATTAACAAACTAGTGTCATAGAGAAGAGAATGTGGTTGTGGACTGGCTGCTTGTTCCAGTCAACCTTGCTAGTAGGTGGTTGTGGACTGGCTCCTCATTCCAGTCAACCTTGCTGTAAATATATCTTCCAGATTCATGTCACAGGGAACTGCCTCTGAAATTGAAGCACACCAGAATACACAATACACATGACAATCAGAACATGAAGGGGAATGTGGGATATTTATGTACAGGTATGTGACACTCAGGAGAGGGAACATCCCCTTGGATGTGTCTTTCAGAACAAACACTCAGTCATTACCTTCAGGAGAGGGAACATCCCCTTGGATGTGTCTTTCAGAACAAATGCTCAGTCATTACCTTCAGGAGAGGGAACATCCCCTTGGATGTGTCTTTCAGAACAAACACTCAGTCATTACCTTCAGGAGAGGGAACATCCCCTTGGATGTGTCTTTCAGAACAAATGCTCGGTCATTACCTTCACAAAATGTGTGATTCTGCAAGAATTTTGTTGCCTGAGTTTAAGTTCCATCAGTTTCCAGAATTACAGAAAAATATTAAATGTGTATTCTTGTAGGTTCCTGAAACATTGCTTGATGCATACAAAATATCCTAGTAGGTCCTCTGTACTTTAATGAAAGTGTACCTGTCTTCTTTCAGGTTCTGGGCACTTTGCTTGCTGATGTGACCAACAGAAGAGTGAAAATCACAAAGAATGATGCCATAATTGCAATCAGTCAAGAGAATCCTTTCATCAGCAAACTCAGTGAAGAAACACAAGCACAACTGCAGGCTATGTGTAAGATGTTCTTATTTCTCCTCAACTCTCACCCGTGTCTTTACTTCTCCTTGACATTTACTTTCATCAGATATTGTAATATCGCAGCCACAGTTCTATCAGTGAACAGTTATTAACTCTTCCCATGCCACAGAAAAAAACGGGGAAGTTCCTGTTCGTGCCACACAAAAAGCGCTGGTCTTGATATGTATAGGGGGTATAGTTGTAAAAGTGAATGTACAAAGTATACATATTATGCATGAAAATAGTTGTAAATGTAAGAAGATTTCATAAATGAAGAGTTTTTTTAGGAAAAAAGTAGTAGTGTGATAATTTTAGCTGATAATTGTGTAGTCTTACCATCAGTGATGCCTAGATGTGCAGTGTTTACCATCAGCGATTTCCAGATCTACTTAAATTTTCATCCAATCTCGTCGTGTGGTGGCATTCTCACTAAAATAGTGTCTGAAATAACCTAACTACTTCTCCAATCCATTTAATAGGTCTAGATGTACTTGGGGCTCACCTGGGCAAGAGCAGAAAAAAAGGCGAAAGACAGGCATTTGTGGAAAACCCTTGCGGAAGCCCCATGTGCCCTGGGCACTTAAGGTTCAGAGAGAGAGAGAGAGATGTACTTGGGGTACATTCAGGAACAGTGGTCGGGTCATAGGACATGTCCTTATGCCTCTGAAATCACAATAAATACTGAAATTTCTCCGGTAAAACAACTATTTCGCTCGGTTGTTAGCCACACTTTTGATTGAACTATGAAAGGTCACCAGACATGCGCAGATAAATCGTGTACGATAGAAAGTTTTACAATAGTTTTACGTTGCAACGAAACAAAATCGCTATAGCAAACATGGCAGTCACTAGACTAACAGGAAGTTATCACGGTATCGACGATGGCAGGGAAAGAGTTACGGTGTCTTCAGTTTAATGTATGATAATGAGGAACTATATTTTGGGATTAACTTGATGTTGCAGAATATGTGAAAGACTTGAAGCATTCCAACATAAAGTTATGTACATTTATGATTTTGTTTTGTTTCTTTAATTTTCAGCACCTGGGAGTACAGTTTTTATGTTTACTCCATCAGAGAAGTAAGTCCATATGTGTTGTCCCATTAGAACATTTGAGAAATATCTTCATGTTTTATAGAGTGGATCTTGTAAAAGATAGAATGTCATGAGCCCCTAGTTCATTCGTTGGCATAATCCATGAATGTATGAAGTGTCATTTTCAAAATGTTTCCAAGTAAAGATGGTCATAGTGGGATGCTGTTGTGATGAGAATAAATGACGTGTTTCTGCATGGATCTGTTTACCATGTTTGTGGTCTGGGTCATCATCATTGCACTCCAGACAGGTCCATAGCTGCTCAAATCCCTCCTCAACAAATCCATCAGTGTCGTGCAGATGGTAGTGCCCATTCTTTGTTGGTTGACAAGTTCCCACTTGCGTCCAGTATGCCTCTCAATCCTGGTTGTGCCAGTCTATACTCCCAGCTGTCCGTCTAAGCATCAGTGTGGATTTGCTGCTCTTGAAGTGCTCCACTCTACCTATCTGTCAGAGCACATTAACAGCATCAGCTCAATCTGGTGGTTGTCTGTCTGTGACATTGGAAGAGCCAGCCAATCTGTGTTAGTTCTTTGATATTTATTATCATGTCAGACTGTCCGCGTCTTCTCGTTTTGCTTTCCTCCGTTTCTTTTCTCGTTAAATTGTTCAGTTTAGGTGTATAAGCTCGTCTGTTTTAATATGTCCAGTGAATGTTCATTGCTGTCACATGCTTTAATTAAATATACTTTTCTTTTACCCGTTGTCTGGCAATCTTCATTTCTCAGCTGTCGCAGCTGAAAGTCTTCTGAGAAACTTTTGAAATGTTTTCAGAGAGCCATCTCCGAACTGCGAGGTGGTCTTCTGTGGGTGGAGAGGCAAAAATTCTGTCAGATGTTTCGGGTCAAGAAATGAACGTGCTCATGCTCTGATGCTGTTGGGAGAAGATCTCAAAAAAATCAGTAAGTGATGCTTTTCTGTAGTTGTGAAGAGTTATTGTAGCAAAGGTTTTCAGCTGTAATCTGGTTAGAATTCTTATTAATGAATATTGGAATTTGTTTAAGGTTCTTTTCATGGGACAAAGTTTACATTTTTCCTTTTTGTCAACCTGGAATTCTAACTGTAATTGATATGAAGATCTTGTTATGAACATACCAGATCCGATGAGAAATGGTACTGCATACCCCCTCAACAATATGCTAAGTGCTCCATGGTTGACAAGTTTTGGGAGAAATATTGAGGAAAGGCCAGTGTTTATGACCAGAAAACTGACTAGGACAACAATTATTTCAACCCAACCCTCACACCCCATTAGATCTTATATTTGATATTCAAATATTTCATTTTGTTGGTTTTCAACTATAGTTTGTTGCATTTGTTAAATAACATTAGCAGTTTTTCATTTTGCAGACATGAGAGTGGCAGCTGAGAAAAAACTTAAAGAGGCAGCCAAAGTGCAAGCAGATCAAGAGAGCAGAAACAAAGGAGAAGGTCTAGATGGAGATGATTTGCCTTCATCAGATGAGGGTGAGGAAAGGTTGCCTCCAGCGGTTGAAGGTGAAACAGAACTTCCACCAGTAGCTGATGATGAGATAGAATTACCACCAGCAGATGAGGAAATGTTGCCTCCAGCAACTGAGGATGAAGGAGGGTTACCTTCAGCTTCTAAAGATGTGACAGGGTTGCCAACAGAGAATGATGCAGGTTTGCTACCAACAAAGGAGGATGAGGTTTAATTATCAGTAAAGTGATGATAATGAAAATGTGTAGCAGACAGAAAGTGTGAGATATTAAAATGCCAACATTTTATGTTTAAGTTTGCAATGTTTCTGCTGTCATACTGTCACTGGAATTTCTTCTTTCAAGTGGGAAAAGAATCTCACTTCATCATTCTGAAGTTTTACTGTTTAAATTGCAGGCACACAAATCCTTCTCTAGTTTTACAGTTGAAATTATAGATTCACACATTCTCTAGTTTTACAGTTGAAATTAAAGGTTCCCATATCCTTCTTTAGTTTTACAGTTGAAATTAAAGGTCCACACATCATTTAGTGATATCATGGAAACATCTGACATACTTGTCTAGAACAATACGTCATTTAACAGAGAAACTGAGCCAGATTTTTGGGTTGATGTATTTTATTTCTTACAATAAGAACTTGGGCAAAGCTACATTTTAAATGTTAACAGCTGGCCAGATACTGTTCTGTTGTACTGTTCAGTCACTGCTAGAAACTGTTCTGTTGTACTGTTCAATGAATTATATTAAATTTTTAAATCATGTTCATGTCAGGTCTTGCCTTTTATATCTGCTTGTAGAAAGAATATGGAGAATTTCAGAATCTGTCTTTCCTCAATCTTGACCATTTTGTGTCCATTTTTGGATGAATAAGCAGCCAACACGTGATAGTTTATGGAATGACACTGCAACCAACGAAACCTTTAAGCAGATTTCAACAGATCCTGTATGTTCAGTGTACAGCAATGCAGTCAACAATGAAAATTTTACATCAAAACATTCAACAAAATTGTATGACTGCTGTGAAAGTACTCAAAATTTTTGTAACAATTTCAAATGCACCAAACTATGAAAAATGTTTACTAACAATACCAAAATAACAGAAATAAAAAAGTCAGTAATAATTATTATTTTTTTTTAAAATACATGCATGCACTCACAACCACAAAAACTGCACTCATCTGCCATACACTATAAATAATAAAATATTAGGGCAAGCTCAGAGTTTGATTGTAGTCGACGTCTGCCGCTGACCATTGTAGATGAAGGTGTTGTTTATCGGCACAAACTGGCCCGTCAGTAATTTTATAACTTCCTGTGCTGCAACTCCGCCAATAAATGCTGACATTGTGTGCAGTTCTGAAGCACCATAACGGCACCTGGCAATAAGAAGACATATCGTTAAACCCAGTAAGTGTTTGGTGATAAACTAAAAATAATGAGAGTGGAGCTTCCGAGAGAGGACAAGTTCCAGAAAACTTTTTCAAAATGTTTCCCACAAATGCTGGCACTGCTATAGATTCCCACATACACGTCATTTAAAGACATCCTCAAACAAACAAACAATATGACACAACTTGAAGAGATGGGACCAAATCATGCAATCAGTTTGTCAGCACTCTAATAAAATAAATTTAATTCAAACTCTGACCAGGACACTCACTGCAGGTAAACATTTATTGCTTGGAGGAAAAAAAACATCAATTTAAAATAAATACTTCATTAGAAAAAAAAAATACTGCAAAATATTACATTCATAAAATTATTTTGAAAAAAGTTCTTAAAAAATGACCAACACTAACCAAGAGCTTTCACTACGCGGATACACTAGTGCCAGCAGCAGCAACTTCAGTAAACTATGACTGGTGTGTCTACTTACATCTCTTGTATGTAGTCATCCTTGATGTTCACACTCAGCCCCCAGTCATGCAGCAGTTTGTTTAAACATGACTGTGGAGGTAGGATAAAAACTACAGCACGATCTTTAAACATGACTGTGGAGGTAGGATAAAAGCTACAGCACAATCTTTAAACATGACTGTGGAAATCATAGGATGAAAACTAACAAACATTCATGAGAAATTCTATATTCTGATACATGATGATGGTAAAATTTACCCTTCTTATTTCACATTTGTCATTCCTCATTCAAATAACTATTGCGTATACAATGCTATTAATACATTTAGTATCAAAGATAACATGAATGAAACTGGTCAGATGATGGGTGGATCATGGTGAGTTTCTTGAAAACATAGTAGACTCGGAATTTATTGCAGATCTTTAATTCTGGAATGTCTGTCTCATCACTTATACTGCGGATCTTTAATTCTGGAATGTCTGTCTCAGCACTTATCCTGCAGATATCTAATTCTGGAATGTCTGTCTCAGCACTTATACTGCAGTTATCTAATTCTGGAATGTCTGTCTCAGCATTTATACTGCAGATATCTAATTCTGGAATGTCTGTCTCAGAACTTATACTGCAGATAGCTAATTCTGGAATGTCTGTCTTAGCACTTATACTGTAGATCTTTAATTCTAAAACTTATGCTTCATCTTACATCCTTCCTATGCCGCTAAACATCACATAGGGTTTGCATTGTAGTTCGCCAAGTTTTCCTGTTTTCAGTGAGTTTTTCAACCTCACTAAAGGATGTTATGCACACTAAACTGGCCTCTTTTAACAATGTCCTCTTTAGAGTTTCACGTGGGCAACCTCTTTTTCTTCGGCCTGTTATGTTGCACTTGATAGCTTGTTTTGGGATTCTCTAATTGTTTCTTCTTATTACATGACCGACACATGTCCATCTTATTTTTCCGATCACCCATGAGACAGGTTGTTTGCTCATCTGTCTTAACTCTATGTTGTTCTTAAATTCATTCCCCTTTATACCGAGCATTTTCCTTAGGCATTTGTTTTCAAAAGAGTCTAATATTTTGTTTCTTTCTTTAGTTGTTTTCCAGGTTTTGCATGCATAAATGAGGGTGGATATTACATTTGAAATGAATAATCTTAGCTTTTTTGTGCTTATAATTTTTGAATGCCATATGTTCTCAAGATTCTTGAAAGTCAGTGCTGCTTTTGCAATTCTAACTTCCTTTCTGGTTTCACCATCCTAGTCTATGTAGCTGCTGAGGTATGCAAACTGGTGTACTTCTTCAACAGCTGTTCCTTTTACACATATTTTTCATTCTGGATTAATGGCAAGTTTCATTATTTTTGTTTTTTTTCCTTGTTAAATTCAAGTCCTATTTTACTAGCCAGTGAAGACGGGGCATCTGTTTTTTTCTTGCATCAAATTCACATTGTCACTGATAAAAGTTACGTCATCTGCAAAATCAAGATCTTCCAATTGGGTCCCATGTACCCAATCAATGCCCATTTTACCTGTGCAACAATTTTCATTTTGAAGTCTATGGCAATTCCAAAAAGGTAGGGAGATAATATACATCCTTGTTTCATGCCTGTTTCAATCTGAAACCATTCACTCATTCCTTCTTCTGTGTCGACTGCACAAACATATCCATTGTAGAAGTCCTTAATGATATTGGCAGTTTTAGATGCTATTCCATATAGTCTTAAAATTCTTTACAATGAATCTCTGTGTATGCTATCAAATGCCATCTTAAAGTCTATGAAGTTCAGTATTAATGGTTTCTGTTTTTCAATATGTTCTTCAAGTCTTATTCTTAGTGTAAAGATCTGGTTGAGACAGTTTCAAAATCCTGCTTGTTCTTCTCTCATTGCAGTATCTACTATATCTTTAAGTCTATTCAGAATGACTTTGTAAAATACTTTTGACACAATTGATAGTAAGGTTACTCCTCTCTCGTTATTGAGAAGGCTGCCTTTTTTGGTATTTTAACAATGATTCCTTTTTTCCATTTAGAAGAGACCTTCTTTCCAGACTTTATTAAATGTTGGCTCTGTAGATTTCATGTCACATTTCGGCTGTTATTTCATCTTCACCTGCAGTTTTGTTGTTACCCATTATGTTCACGGCTGTTTCAGTTTCATTCAATGTAATTTCATCTAGGTTGACATTTAGTTGTGGGACTGGTAAGTCAGTTACAAGGTCTGTCAATTCTTTCGAGTGTGGTCGGTTGTTTCTTGGAAGTGTTCGGCCCATCTTTGTTTCTGGTCTTTACTTCATGGGTGCCGGTTTTGCTAAAGATTATACTGCAGACCTTAAACTCGTTCCGTGCCATTGTCGCTTTGGTGAGAACTTCCGGATACTGAGTTGCGTGCCATAATCGTTATAGTGACAATTCATTTGTTTCAATAAAACAACCGGTGTAATATTTAGATTATACATATTTCGTACACGTTTCCGGTGACACTTTTCAAAATGGTGAAAGAGTGCTTAGTTACGAGCGATGCCAAGCGAGAAAAAGGAAGAGAAACATTGAAGATTTTCCATTTTTGATGATGTACATAGGGGTATGGACATGGCCTGTGACCACCCCACTGCTCTTGAATGTATCGCAAGTAGATCTAGACATATTAGACGACTGGATAAGTAGTTAGGAGGTTATTTCAGACATTAATTTAGCAAGAATGCAACACAGAATCACAATACGAGATTGACAAGTAGATCTAGACATCTCAGATGGTAAGTAGTGTAGATCTAGACCTAGCCGATGGTGAGCTGGGCACAGTCATTGTCTAAAAACATCACATTACTTCTTTTTTCCTAAAAAACTCTGCATTTATGAAATTTTCATACATTCAGTTATACTTTGAAACATAATAAGTACACGGAAGTACATGTAAATACTGTTTTCCATTCCATTTTACAACTATACCCCCTATACAGATCAAGGCCCAAGCTTTTATTCCGGTACCCATCTGAACATCCGAGTTAATTCTTGAATGTCTTGGCACTTCATACTATATTCTTATCTTATATCCTTCCCGTGCCGTTAAACGTCACATAGGACTCGCAAAGTAGTTCGCCAATTCTTCCTGTCTTTGGCGAGTCATTCAACCTCATCAAAGGATTTTATGCCTGTTAATTTGGCCTCTCTTAACAATGTCCTTTTCAGAGTTTCACGCGGTCTGCCTCTTTTTCTTTGGCCTGTTGTGTTCCACTTGATAGCTTGTTTTGGGGTTCTCTGATCGTTTCTTCTCATCAAGTGACCAACATATGTCCATCTCCTTTTCCTCATCACCCATGAGACTGGTTGTTGTTCAGTCATCTGTCTTATATCTGCATTATTCTTGAATTCGTTCCACTTGATGCCGAGTATTTTCATTATGCATTTGTCTTCAAAAAAGTCTAATTTCTTGTCTATTTCTTTAGTTATTTTCCAGCTTTCGCGTGCATAAATGAGGGCGGATATTACATTTGAATTGAATAGTCTTAACTTGGTTTTTGTGCTTATAACTTTTGAATTCCATATGTTCTCAAGATTCTTGAAGACTGATGCTGCTTTTGCAATTCTGATCCTAACTTCCTTTCTAGTGTCACCATCCTGGTCTATGTAGCTGCCAAGGTATGCAAACTGATTGACTTCTTCAATATCTGTCCCTTCTATGTGTTTTTTTCCATTTTGATTAATGGGGAATTTTCATTATTTTTGTTTTGTCCTTGTTAATTTCAAGTCCTATTTTGCTAGCCATTGAAGACAGGCTATATATTTTTTCTTGCATGGAATTCACATTATTACTGATAAGAGTTATGGCATTAGCAAAATCAAGATCTTCTAGTTGGGTCCCATGTACTCAGTCAATACCTGTGTTACCTGTGCAGTATTTTTTCATTATGAAGTCTACTGTAATCCCAAAAAGTAAAGGAGACAGTATACATCCTTGTTTCACACCTGTTTCAATCTGGAACCATTCACTCATCCCTTCTTCTGTCTTGACTGCACAAACATATCCATTGTATAAGTCCTTAATGATGCTGACAACTTTAGATGGTATTCCATACAGACTTAAAATTCTCCATAATGAATCTCTGTGTATGCTATCAAATGCCTTTTTAAAATCTATGAAGTTTAGTATTAATGGTTTCTCATACTATATTACAGACCTTTAATTCTTGAATGTCTTGGCACTTTATACTGTATTACAGACCTTTAATTCTTGAATGTCTTGAGACTTTACAGACCTTTAATTCTTGAATGTCTTGGCATTTCATACTATATTACAGACCTTTAATTCTTGAAAGTCTTGAGACTTCATACTGTATTACAGACCTTTAATTCTTGAATGTCTTGGGACTTCATACTGTATTACCAACCTTTAATTCTTGAATGTCTTGGCACTTCATACTGTATTACCAACCTTTAATTCTTGAATGTCTTGGCACTTCATACTGTATTACAGACCTTTAATTCTTGAATGTCTTGGCACTTCATACTGTATTACCAACCTTTAATTCTTGAATGTCTTGGCACTTCATACTGTATTACCAACCTTTAATTCTTGAATGTCTTGGCACTTCATACTGTATTACAGACCTTTAATTCTTGAATGTCTTGGCACTTCATACTGTATTACCAACCTTTAATTCTTGAATGTCTTGGCACTTCATACTGTATTACAGACCTTTAATTCTTGAATGTCTTGGCACTTCATACTATATTACCAACCTTTAATTCTTGAATGTCTTGGCACTTCATACTGTATTACAGACCTTTAATTCTTGAATGTCTTGGCACTTCATACTGTATTACCAACCTTTAATTCTTGAATGTCTTGGCACTTCATACTATATTACAGACCTTTAATTCTTGAATGTCTTGGCACTTCATACTGTATTACAGACCTTTAATTCTTGAATGTCTTGGCACTTCATACTATATTACAGACCTTTAATTCTTGAATGTCTTGGCACTTCATACTGTATTACCAACCTTTAATTCTTGAATGTCTTGGCACTTCATACTGTATTACAGACCTTTAATTCTTGAATGTCTTGGCACTTCATACTATATTACAGACCTTTAATTCTTGAATGTCTTGGCACTTCATACTGTATTACCAACCTTTAATTCTTGAATGTCTTGGCACTTCACACTGTATTACCAACCTTTAATTTTGGAATGTCAGCCTCCACTGTGTTATCAAAGTATCCTGGATATCTGTTGTACTCAGTAAAAAATCTGTCGGCGGCACGGAGCAAGATATAGAGGACAGTATCGTCACCTTCATCATGTGAATCTTCTTCTTCCTCCATAATATGCCGACCTAGACAAAGTAAAACGTTCATTTTCTAAAATATGTTTTCAAGATTTTATACAATTATTTATCAGGTTCCCAAACTTTTTAGCTTCCACGATACGTTCACCTACACCACATATATGTGAGAAAAATTGTGACATCTACCTACACCACATATATGTGACAAATATCGTGACATCTACCTACACCACATATATGTGAGGAATATTGTGACATCTACCTACACCACATATATGTGACAAATATCGTGACATCTACCTACACCACATATATGTGAGGAATATTGTGACATCTACCTACACCACATATATGTGAGGAATATTGTGACATCTACCTACACCACATATATGTGAGGAATATTGTGACATCTACCTAAACCACATATATGTGAGGAATATTGTGACATCTACCTACACCATATATATGTGAGGAATATTGTGACATCTACCTACACCACATATGTGAGAAATATTGTGACATCTACCTACACCACATATATGTGAGACAGAAAACATCATAACATCTATCTATACCACATATATGTGAGACAGAAAACAACATCTACCTACACCACGTATATGTGAGACAGAAAACATCATAACTTCTACCTACACCACATATATGTGAGACAGAAAACATCATAACTTCTACCTACACCACATATATGTGAGACAGAAAACATCATAACATCTACCTACACCATATATATGTGAGACAAAACATCACAACATCTACCTACACCACATATATGTGAGACAGAAAACATCATAACATCTACCTACACCACATATATGTGAGACAGAAAACATCGTGACAAGCCACACCATAGGCAGGAAACTGATGCAGAAAGCAAAACAACACAACTTCTCAGATCATCAGAGAAGTACCCCTACCGGCCAAGCGTTTTGGCCCTTTAAACTTCTGATGCTCTAAAGGAGTTGGGGCCCCTCTGGGTCATGACTCCCAAGGTCTGTGAGTTGGTTATAACCACTTCACAAGGCTGAAGATACTCTTTGAATTTTCACGTCTGTAATGTGTCAATGTTCCTAGTTGTTTGTATGGTGGATTTCAATAAGCTGTCTCATATTACTGTGACCAAGTCCTTGACGGCGCTTTGTGTGTGTCGCCCTTGCTTGTCCAGTGCATCACACTTGGTTAATCATAAGACACACCCTTAGGGAAACGGAAACATGAGCCACTCTCTTGCCATCCACTGAGACGGTACAAGATGTTATCTTTCATTGCCTTGATCAATGTTACTGTGTTGATAGACCACATAATGTGAGACAAAACTTCATGACAGCCTACACCACATAAAGATGAATCTAAACATTATGGCACCCCAACCACGTAATGTGAGACAAAACTTCATGACAGCCTACACCACATAAAGATGAATCTAAACATTATGGCACCCCAACCACATAATGTGAGACAAAACTTCATGACAGCCTAAACCACATAAAGATGAATCTAAACATTATGGCACCCCAACCACATATAGATGAAACAAAAAATGAGACAGCAAACATCATGACAACTTGAATCATGTTTAAGTAAGACAACATCATGACAACTTGAATCATGTTTAAGTAAGACAACATCATGACAACCTGAACCATGTTTAAGTAAGACAACATCATGACAATTTGAACTATGCCTAAGTAAGACAGTAAACATCATAACAGTCACTCAGTCATCTTAGAACTTAAACAAGTCTGGAAGAGGTAATGTGCCACCAACATCTCCGAGACACTGACATTAATTCACGTACCAAGTTCTTCCACGTTGGCTGTTGCTGATTCATACTCCTCATCAAAGTTCCTACAGCGGATCATTGTCAAAAATGCTGCATTTCGACCTGTGGACAAAAACGAGGGCGCTGCTCATCTGAATGATCTGTTCAGTACTGGGGTTGAACAATGATAAAAACAGTTGACTGTCATAGCATTTCTCATGCCGAGGCACACAAATGAGGGTGAGATGACACCTTCCCAGCATGCTACACAGCTCCACACAGACAAGGACCATGCCGGTCACTACCTTGTTGTGGTACACCCTGTTTCCAAGATGAATATCAAGAAAGTGAAGCAAGATCTTGTTAGTTCTGGTTTACTAAGCATGGTGTATGTCTCTACTCTCAATGTGGAGAGATAAAAATACTGAGAAGTGTGGTAAGATACTGGTCGGCTTTGGTCTAGCAGCCCTGGCCTCTCTATTCAGAATGACAAAAACTCAACATGAACTGTAACTGTATGAAACTGTAGATATTACCTATAAGTCAAAGAACTATCGGTACAAGAAAACCACTAAATCTACTTCTGTAGCAGCTGAAGCGAAACAAGTCTTGGAATCACATCTTACTGATAAGCTATGGCTATTTTAATATATGATGTAATAAATACTCACAGAATGTTCTGATCTCTGAATCTGTGATAGTCCCTGGCTGAAAAAATTTCATCAAACTGAATTTAAATTAAACCTATCAATATTTAAAAGTGTTCTATCTAAAAACTATATGCATCAAAAATAAAGGAACAAAATGTTGCATGTAAAAGCTATCAACATCAGAAGTTTTCAAGCTTTTCTGCCCCATGAATCATTTCATTATGAATGTCAGTCTTACTCCTCCACCCCCACAGATTACCTGACTCAAAAGATGCATTTCAAATAATATGCATGTAATATTCCGGCAGTTTAAGTCTGTCAATCTTTGGTCTCAATTGTCTTCCTTCCTTCTCAAACCCTAAAATGTCCCACTGCTTGAGAACCCCTGATCTTTAGATTTATCTCCAGCTTAACTAACTGTGGCGTTACTTGCTCTATGCTGTGTGTCAGATAACTATAAATATTTATCTCTTAACGTTTCATTAAGAAACTACCATCCCATGAAACAGCAGCTGCCTCATTCTTTTATGAAAACAATGAAACATGACATATGAAAGCTTAAATAGCATAAGAAATCATACATTTTAATGATTTAAAAAAAAAAAAAAAAAGAGCCATGTCACAAAATGTGCACTGGCTTAATTACGCTCACACATAGGTCTGGTTCTACATCAATAAATACTCATTTCATGTAACTGGACAAAAATGTTCTCTTTAAATACTTGAAAAGTGGGGCAGATTTTTCAGCATTTTTGGGGGGGTTTTAATTTTTCCATCTCTCCCTCAATTTTCCCACATTTCTATAGTTCAACAAGATAAAATCATGCACAGAATTCTGACACATACAAGTTCTGTATCGCTGTGTTTGATAAAATGCAAGTCTTCATTATAACATGGTTCTATATGATATTTTATTTATTAGGAATTGTTGAAGTCACTTTTTTTTAGGGGAGAGGAATAGCATTCTCAAGATGTCTAAGCACATGTGACAGTTTCTTTACAGAATCATAACCTGCACAATCAATTAGGGGAATCTGTCTTACAACATTACGGTAATTTCCTTCTATAACATGCATGATCAATTAGGGGAATCTGTCTTACAACATTATGGTAATTTCCTTCTATAACATGCATGATCAATTAGGGGAATCTGTCTTACAACATTATGGTAATTTCCTTCTATAACATGCATGATCAATTAGGGGAATTTGTCTTGCAACATTACGGTAATTTCCTTCTATAACATGCATGATCAATTACGGAAATTTCCTTTCATGACTCAGAACATGCATGACCCATTAGAGTAATTTCTTCCCATGATCCATCAGAGTAAGATGCATGATCCATAGAAGAATTTCCATCTATAAATTGCATTATCAATTGGGGTAATTTCCTACCATGGCTCATAACATGCATGATAACTTACGAGAATTTCCTCCATGAATAATAACATGCATGATTAATTAAGGTAATTTCTTCCATGACTTATTACATGCGTAATCAATGGTGGGAGGTGGGGGAATTCCTTGCATGACTCTTAATATGCACGATCCATTAGTGGAATCTCCTTATATAACTTGCATGATCAATTGAGGGAATTTCCTTCCATGACTCATATGTATGATAAGGGAATTTCCTCCATTAATCATAATATGCACGGTTAATTAAAGTTAATTTCTTCCATGACTTATTACATGCATAATAAATTTGGGGAATTTTCTTTCACGACTCAATATGAGCATACTCTATCAATGGAAAGAGTTTTGTACATATTATCAGCTAATACAGAAACTACTCTTATAGGCCCTGACATAAAAACCATCCATAAGTCATCACAATGGACAGAAATGAAATCATACAACACTTGAAGCTATCATTCTTAACTTGGAACATGAAATCTACCCCCAGTCTGTTCAAACACAAATGTTTTCTTATGGGAAATGACCATGAAGAGATAGTGGATAAGCAGCAAAGATGTGCGATGAAGGACAGATGAGAACAATGATGTGCGATGAAGGACAGATGAGAACAATGATGTCTTATGAAGGACAGATGAGAACAATGATGTGCTATGAAGGACAGATGAGAACAATGATGTGCTATGAAGGACAGATGAGAACGATGTCCTATGAAGGACAGATGAGAATGATGTGATGGACATATAAGACAACGAAGTGTTATGGTACATCTCCTAAATGCAAGATATTTCAGTATTTTATACATCTCCTAAATGCAAGATACTTCAGTATTTTATATCTCCTAAATACCAGATATTTCTGATGTTATTTTCCAGCCAGAAAAATACCTAAGACCATCTGCTCATAATCTTTAATAACAACATATAATAATAAAACATTACAGCAAAATATGCTTGTATCATATGTAATCAAAATCTTCTGAGTGGCAGAATCAAATTTCTGCATAAATTCCAATCATCGTTTGAAGTGAATGGATGAAAGTATGGCCACTCACTGAGATCTAATTATAACTCAGTGATCCTGACTTTCCAAATGAAGACTGCATTATTCTAAATGTTAGTAGTTTG
>CM019716.1:44726777-44909277 GCA_009760885.1 Achatina immaculata
TGTAATGTTACAGAAGATTGTTCAAATAGCATGGACACAAAAAGAATAAATATATCCATACTTATATCTTTATCTTATATCCTTCCCGTGCCGTTACGTCACATAGGGCTCGCAATAGTTCGCCAATATCCATACTACAAGAACTTAATATTGAAGAAGGCTGGCTAGTAAGTTAGGATTAAACAAAGAAACCTTATATATTTTGGACACATTAAACGTCTGATAATCTAGAGAAGACCGCCTTGGAAGGTTACATAATGTGAAAAAGAAAGAGAGGAAGACTAAGACGAAGATGGCTGCAAGTTATCGTTGATAATCTGCAAACAGATGAATCAGCAGCAGGCCATCTTGCTCACCAACCGAGAGGCCTACAGGAGAGCTGTTAGGGAGGCAAAGTTCCACAAAGGACATGCAACGAATGAATGAATTATTCAATATGTGTGAATGTCAAAGTTATATTTCTACCTGAATGAGTGTAAGAAAATGTTCTATTTCTACCTGAATGAGTGCAAGAAATGAAGGAATGAAACATTATGTAACGAGAGATTATGAAAAAAAACTTACAGTATGCTGCCTAACAAAATCTTCAACTTAGTTTCTTCAGAACCAAACATGCCACACACTGACTACATCCGTACATACATATGCGTTTGTCGACTAGCATTGTTTCTCTAGAACATATACACTTGTTGCTTTCTTTTCTTGTGCCACTCTGTCAGCTTACTTCTCTCATGTTGTCAGCTTTTGTTTTATTTTTGTTAAAAACCCAGTTAAGCTAGTTCATGACATGACTGTTCCTGAGAATTAGACAAATATAATTTTTAAACAAATGTTTCTCAACATTCTGAAGTTATCTGCAGTTTGAAAATTTCGTTTTTTTTTTTTTTTTGGTCTGAACCTCTAGTATAGCTCTCTCTCTCTCCCTCTTCTCTCTCTCCCTCTTTCTCTCTCCTGTAATATTTAAACTTATAATAAACTTCTGGGAATAACAAAGTGTTACAATTTTCAGTAACAAAGTTGTAGTGTGTCGCTTCCTCTCCACGCTCTTCATTATTTTAGGCAGCTTCATATGCCCCATAATCGTTATTTAATTATATTTGTCAGTTATAATTTAATCTCATATATCGAGAATATTCAATTTCAGTTCGAATTTGAGCGAATAATAAGTTCGAACATTCGTATTTAATAGAAACTTCTAGTAGTAAAATTTCAAATACTTCAGCAAATATGACCCTTGGAATGCTCATCCCTGAATGGAGGAGAGCATTTCAGTCAGATCAGATTTATGCTGAAACTGACATTTTATATAACAGTAAGTTGTAATTTGCAACCACTGTCTACAACACAAATAAAATCACGCGGAAGAAATAAACATTGTAAAATCTAGTTTCATACTTCTAATTAAAAAAAAATCATAGCATCATTTTTATGTTTATAATTTTAGCAAGTACATGTAGTTATGTTTTTATGACGTGACTCTTTGTATTCGAATTTGTATTCGGCCATCCATTTGATTATTTATTCGTATTTGACCGAATATCTGAACTCGATATTCAGTATATCTCTGTGTACCAGACAGCGTAATCGTTCTGTAAACAAGGATACTTAATTTGCTGCCAACTATTTACATGGTGCCTATAAACAAGGATACTTGATTTGCTGTCAACTACTTACATGGTGCCTATAAACAAAGATACTTAATTTGCTGCCAACTACTTACATGGTACCTATAAATAAGGATACTTGATTTGCTGCCAACTACTTACATGGTACCTATAAACAAGGATACTTAATTTGCTGCCAACTACTTACATGGTGCCTATAAACAAAGATACTTGATTTGCTGTCAACTACTTACATGGTGCATATAAACAAGGATACTTAATTTGCTGCCAACTACTGACATGCTGCTTATAAACAAGGATACTTAATTTGCTGCCAACTACTTATATGCTGCTTATAAACAAGGATACTTGATTTGCTGTCAACTACTGACATGCTGCTTATAAACAAGGATACTTAATTTGCTGCCAACTACTTACATGTTTTGATAATGCTGAGAACTCACGTGGTCCAGGGAGACATCATTTGTGTGCCAAAAGATAAATAAACTGTTAAATCAGTCCGGGTAAAAAAAAATCTATAAAAGATAAAAAAAAACATTTATTGAACATGAAGGTGACGAAGAAAACAATTGAACATAGTAAGAACAGGAGAAGAGATGTATCAGTACAGTCATTTCACCGATATTTCGTCTTAACTATAGAGCAGTTCCAGCAGGGCATCCTGGAAGTATGATCAAGGAATTATATAGTTCAGCGTTTTTGGTTTATTCATGTGAGTCTTGAAATAACATTTATATGATAAGCAGTTTGTCACAGAAGTTCTCAGTTCTTCTTTCAGTCAAGGATAGTGAGAGTCCGGTTGTTGACCTCTCTTCTCCTCGGTTTTATTTTAACCCTTTTGTTACAAATATATGGTCTATGATATCCCTTGCTCCTAGATGCTGGCAGACTTGTTGGCTGAAGAGAAATGATCAACGCGGTCTCTGGAGTATCTGTTTTGAAGTCTCCATGTTCTTTATGGTTTAATATGATAAAGTTTAAAACGATATCGCGATACATTTCAGTTTGTTCCAACAAGTTCGACTATCACACGGATACACACTTCCCCATGAGATATAACTTTTACCTGCAATTTCTGTGGCCACATAATTTCATAACAGAATTATTGTTTGTTATCATATCAACAAATCATCGAACCCTAGGAGCAGTCGGAGTGGACATTTGGCAGGAGAAGACTAAGAACCGAGAGGATTGGACATTTGGCAGGAGAAGACTAAGAACCGAGAGGATTGGACATTTGGCAGGAGAAGACTAAGAACCGAGAGGATTGGACATTTGGCAGGAGAAGACTAAGAACCGAGAGGATTGGACATTTGGCAGGAGAAGACTAAGAACCGAGAGGATTGGACATTTGGCAGGAGAAGACTAAGAACCGAGAGGATTGGACATTTGGCAGGAGAAGGCCAAGAACCGAGAGGAATGGAGACAGCTCTTGTCTGCAGCCACGGACAGCAATGGCTCGGAAAGCTGAATGAACGAATTCCACCAAAAAGTGTCAACAGATTTTATAGTCCTCAACTCTCCCACCAAATTAGTTATTATTTATAACTAAAACGAAATGTTATTACGAATGTTATCAGTTATTCTGTAACGATGTTACTGATACTGTTTTGTTTTAATGGAATATAAAGCGTCATTGTTATCGATATTTGCATTAGTACAAAATAAAAAGAAGAGGAAAAAAAACAAAATAAAACCCCACAGAAATGGTTATTATTCTTCTGTTATTTTTGAAATAAGAAACATGTTGCTTTACCGAAATGTTATTTTGCCAAAATAAATGCCAACAATTTCTGTGCTGGAAATCATTAATAATAATAATAATAATAATAATAATAATAATAATAATATCTGTAAAGTAATGAGACGCGCCTCATCTGGCCAGTATGCGCGCGCACACACGTGGAGCTGAAAGTTACCTACATCAAGTAAGAGTTAAAGTTTTGAAAAATTAGTTTCCACAAAACTGTCCAGCAACCGATGTTCGATCACTCATTTAGAAACCAAGTACTGATCATTATTACATAGACAGATCATTATTACATGGACAGATCATTATTACATGGACAGATCATTATTACATGGACAGATCATTATTGCATGGACAGATCATTATTGCATGGACAGATCATTATTACATGGACATATCATTATTGCATGGATAGATCATTATTACATGGACAGATCATTATTACACGGACAGATCATTATTGCATGGCTAGATCATTATTGCATGGACAGATCATTATTACATGGACAGATCATTATTACATGGACAGATCATTATTGCATGGATAGATCATTATTGCATGGACAGATCATTATTACATGGACAGATCATTATTACATGGACAGATCATTATTACATGGACAGGTCATTATTACATAAACAGGTCATTATTGCGCGGACAGATCATTATTGCTTGAGCAGCACTAGCTTGGTCTGATAGTGACACGGAACCTACTTATGAGAAAAGAAAAAACAAACTGTGACAGGTATTATAACACCAGAAACCAAGTTTTTGACGACTAAAATACAATATCCTTTGCAGTGACTGTTAATTACTACATTAGTAAACAAAACAAAACAAAAAGAAACAAACCAAAAATGATAGGAATATAAAACATTTTCCGCCTTGTTGGAATTTAAGAGACCTAAAGGTCAGCCCAGGTGAAACCTATTATTTGATCTGGGAATGTGTGGTTGTTTCGCCCTGCTCCTAGGATTTCCGTGCCTTCTTTATTAAAGACAAAGAGTTGAGTTTCTATTCGTTACTGCACAAAGCGTGGGGAAAAAAATGTGGATTGGATTCTTTTAACTCTCCACGATATCAGGCCAGACTGCATTTAAAATTCACTTGTTATTCTCTTGAAAATTTCTAGATTCTGAAAAATATGTTTTTCTAGAACTCTCCAGGAAACTAATCTGTGTAAAAATGTTTTTCTGACACAAATTTAGTACTAAAAAGTACTAATGTTTCTTCCTTTGAGAGAAGTGTCATTTATAGCAGTTCTTTTTATATTATAAATTGTTATTTGCCTAAGTTATTTCAAAACTGTGAGACTGGAGAGATATTCTCTATATGTTCTTGTAGGAGGAAGATGACCTTTCCATGTTTTCTCTGCCACGTCAGACTTGTCACATTTGCTCTGCCGGGTCAGACTTGTCATATTTTCTCTGCCACGTCAGACTTGTCACATTTTCTCTGCCACGTCAGACTTGTCACATTTGCTCTGCCGCGTCAGACTTGTCACATTTTCTCTGCCAAGCCAGACTTGTCACACTTTCTCTGCCACATCAGACTTGTCACATTTTCTCTGCCGCGTCAGACTTGTCACACTTTCTCTGCCACATCAGACTTGTCACATTTTCTCTGCCATGTCAGACTTATCACATTTTATCTGCCGCGTATGACTTATCACAAAAGGTGTTGTGAAGCCTGGAACATTTGAGACATTGTTACTCGTTTATTGCTTGTTCAACGGTTGTTGTTATTGCTATTGCTGCTGTTATTATTTTGGTCGCTGTTGCTGCTGTTGTTACGTTGGTGCTGTTGCTGCTGCTGCTGTTCTTCTTGTTATTGCTTTTAATGTTGTTGCTGCTGTTGATGTTGCTGGCGTTGATGTTGTTATTTTTGTCGTTATTGTTGTTGTTGTTGTAGTTATTGCTCTTGCGGCTGCTGCTATTGTTTTTATTGTTGCTGTTGTTGTTCTTTTTGTTGTTCTAAACTAATTCTGTCCGTGTATGGAAAAAAATTTACAAGAGGTTGCAGTTTGTCAACTTTTTAAAAGATACAGACATAGCTCGCTCTACCGCTTTATAACGATATTGCGCGTTTTAAAATATAAAATGTTCATATTTATTATTTCAGAACATCCTTCCTTCTTCCTATAGTTTGTGGCTGTAAACTTGGAGTCCAGCGACCCTATCTGCGCCATTTCCTTCTTCAGATTTATACGTTTCTTGTTTTCATGTGACATTCTGGAAGTTCTCTCAATAATTCAAAATTTTCATTAGCATTATTTTCAAACTGGGTCTATTAATATAACGATACATTGCTACCCTCTCCCCCTCCTTTGTTCCCCTCTGATGTGTCAACTTTAAATCAAAAGCTAGAGCTGGTTAAAATTTATGAGAAAACAAAGCCAGGCCAGGAGTCTGATTACTGACAGTGCAATTGATCACTCAGTGGTTAGCCAACAGCAGTCATCATTAAGACAAGACGCAGTCGTCATTAAGACAAGACGGAGTCGTCATTAAGACAAGACGCAGTCATCATTTGACAAGACGCAGTCATCATTAAGACAGGACTTTACACTAACAATTTACTGAAGGCTCAAATGATGATGATTAGCATATTTCAATAATAAATGACCTTTAATCTTACAGGACAGTTATTTTTATTTTTTTTTTTTTTAGATCTAGTCTATTGTGCTCCTATTACACTATAGTGCAGACATTATTGTAGACTTTTATATGCACCGGAAGACACAAAAAAATTGTAGATAACAGACTATAGGGTAAACATGATTTTAAACCTTTATATGCACCGGACGCAAAAAAATGTAGATAATAGACTATAGGGTAAACATTATCTTACTCTTTTATATGCACTGGAAGCGAACAAAACAAAAACTCGTTTTCTTAGAGAGTCTGAAATCGAACCCACACTATCTCCGTGGTATACCTGTAATTCTCTCTTTATTACGTCTGTCTTTCCTTATTTTAACATATTATTTAATGACCGAAAATTTCTTCTTCGTACTTCAATTACGTTTGTATTTGTTCCGTTGTCTCTCTATTATATATATATATATATATATATATATATATATATATATTGCTTTACTCTTCCTTATTCATATTTTTATATAGTCTTTCGACGTCTCTCATTTCTTATCGTTTCAAAAACATGTAGCTTAATTAAGTTATTCATTAGATTTCGTGCAAGTAGTCATTGGCGACCACGCTTCCACATTTTGTATCGTCCTTACTCATTCATCATTCATTCATTTGCATGTCCCTTGCGGAACTTTGCCTCCCAAACAGCACTCCTGTAGGCCTCTCGGTTGTGAGCAAGATAGCCTGCTGCTGTTGCATCCATTTCCAGATCGTCAACGATGTCTTGCAGCCATCTTCGTCTTGATCTTCCTCTTTTTATTTTTCCCATTATGTATCCTTCCAATACGGTCTTCTCTAAATTATCATGACGTTTAATGTGGCCAAAATATTTAAGTTTTCTCTCTTTAATCCTCTTCACCAGCCAGCCCTCCTCAACATTAAGCTCTTGTAGTATAGATATATTTGTTCTTTTTTGTGTCCACGATATTTGGAGAACTCTTCTGTAGCATTTACATTCAAAGGCATTTATGTGTTTCTCAGCTATTTTGTTAAGTGTCCAGGTCTCACAGGCATATGTTGCTATGGGAAAGATGCATGCCCTTAAAAATCTTATTTTGTGGTTCTGTCTGTCCTCTCCACAGATTCTTATTTGTTTTACTTTCTGAAGAGCGATAGATGTCCTCCTTTTAATTTCCCTCATTGTATCTCCATTATTAGTTAGTAGCGATCCAAGATATTCAAAACTCTCCACTTCTTCCAGTTTTTCCTCATTGATACATATTTCAGTTGCCTTGTTTGTTTTGTCAGTTGTCATCAATTTAGTTTTCTTTGCATTAAGATAGAGGTTCTGCTCTTCGCTGTTCTTGCGGACTGACATAATTAGTTTTTCCATTCCTTTTTGTGTTGTGGACAGCAATACTGTGTCATCAGCATATCTAATCTCTGGTATTTCATAACCTCCAACTGTTATGGCATCGTAATATTCTTTGTCTACATCTTCTCTAACATTCCTCATTATATTTTCAGTATACAAGTTAAATAAGTAGGGTGACAATATGCACCCCTGACGGACCCCTTGTTTTATGTCAAACCATCTTGTTGTTTCACCATTTATTCTTACTGCTGCTTGTTGGTCTAGATACAGAAGTGATGTTAATTGTATCAAATGTGTTGGAAATCCCATTTTTTTCCATTATTTCCCAAAGTTTCTGGTGTTGTACACAATCAAATGCCTTTAAGTAGTCTATAAAGGATAAATAGATTCACATTAAACTCTCTGCATTTCTCTATTATTAATCTTAGATTGAATATATGATCTCTTGATCCTCTTCCTTGCCTGAAACCAGCTTGGACCATATTGACTTCTTCTTCTATTTTCTTTCGAAGTCTACCCATTATGATTTTTAACAGAATTTTACTGGCATGACTAATCAGGGCAACAGTTCTGTAGTTGGTGCATAATTTCAGGTTACCCTTTTTTGGCAGTGGTATGAATACAGTTCTTTTCCATTCTTTTGGCCAAACACCTGAATGCCATATCTTTTTACATAGTGCATGATAGATTGTTGCACACTCCTTTCTTCCTGCTTTAATAAATTCAGCTGTTATCTCATCACATCCTGGTGATTTACCATTTTTCAGATTCTTTATTGCCCATAAAACTTCTTCCATTGTCGGTTCGGGTTCTTTCTCCTCCAATAATAATTCACACTGTTGATTTCTGCTTCCACAGTCGGTTGTTTCATACATTCTTTTGCAATATTCCTTCCATCTTTCTAGAATTTCCTCTGTCTCTGTCAGGGTATTCCCCATCTCATCACAAATTACATTTAGCTGGTGTGACATTTCTCTCGTCAATGTCTTCATTTCTTTAAACATTTCACTATCTCTTCCACACTTCTGATGTTCTTCTATTCTTTCACAACAATCTTGTATGTATTGTTTTTTGTCTTTTCTTATGTTTCTTCGTACTTCTTTTGTTAAAGTTTTATATTTATCTTTGTTGTTGTTTGTCACTTTCCATTGCGTCTTCATTTCTACATTGTTTTATCAGTTCTAGTGTACCTGCTGTGATCCATCTATTCTTTTGTGTTTTCTTTACTGGAACCATGTCTTTAGCTGTTGTTACTAAGATATCTTTGGCCTGCGTAGCCAGTTCATCTGGTGTCATCTCCTTCTGTACAGTCATCATGATTTCGAAACGGTTCTTCACTTCTATACCGTATTGTTCTGGTATATTTGTAAGGTCAAAGCGGAGTGGTCTTGATCCCGTAGCTATCTTTTTCATCTTTATCTTCATGTCTGCTATTAATAACTCATGTTTCGTGTCACAATAAGCACCTGGTAAAGTTTTTGCTGATGTTATGCTTGACCTCCACCTTCTCTGCACTAAAATGTAATCTATTTGATTCCTGGTTTTCCCATCAGGTGATGTCCATGTGTAAAGTCTTCTTGGATGTTGTTTAAAAAGTGTGTTAGTGATCATTAGCTCATTTTCCATGCAAAACGCCATTAGATTGTCACCTGCCTCATTTCTATGTCCTATGCTAAATTTCCCTACAACATGTCCTTCATCTTCTGCTCTTTCTGTACCAATTTTTGCATTAAATCCCCCATTATTAATACAATATCATTTTTCCGTACCTGGTCTATTGTCGTTCGCAGTGTGTTATAAAAGTTTTCTACTTCCTCTTCTTCTGCTGCTGATGTAGGTGCATATATCTGGATGATTGTTACATTTCTAGGAATGCCCTTAAGTCTGATTGTTAGGATTCTGTCACTTACTGGATTGTAGCCTAGTAATGCTTTTGATGTTGATTTGTCCAAATAAAAAGCCACTCCGTTCTTTCCTCCTACTTCTCCACCAGAGTATATAAATATATTATCATTAACGCTCTTAAAGTGTCCTGATCCTTTCCATCGATGTTCGCAGATTCCCAAAATGTGTATCCCCGTTCTTTTCATCTCGTTACTTATTACTTGATATTTTCCCTCATACATGCTTCTTACATTCCATATTCCTACTCTTATTTTTCTCTTTAGTTGATGCAGGGGTTTTCCTTAGTAACACCGTCAGGATTTTGTCCGTCATCACAATTACTAGCACTGACCTCTGTCTCACACTCTTCCCCAGTGTTAAAATTAGATCTATCTGGCCTGGAGGCGTCACCGCCAGATCATTTTCCTAATTGACTTTCCATGATTGCTGCTTGGGTTTCTTGGTATGTTTCCAGAAGATAGTTTACCATTGCTTTCCTTCCGGGCAGTGACTGTACTAGTCAGTGATCGTAGCCATTGTCCCTACATTGAGATCATCTGCCTACCATCATAGAATGGTGACCATAACCAACGTTATCTGTCGGCTGCTCTCCCATTCCATCCACCACCTGCTCCCATGGCTTCACGTCACCCTGATTGGGGGGCTATACGGGTACTCCACCCTGCCCAAGGGTGTCCCGTAGACTAACGGAGGTAAGGAGGCGTCTTACTTCTCCTTTGATAGGGGATACCCCTACCCCGCTAACCAATCGTCCTTACTGCTTATTATTAAATTGGTTACTTTTGCTTTTCCTGCACCAACCTCTTCAGACGTTTGTTTTCCCTCTGTTTCGCTCTCTCTCTCTCTCCATCTCTCCTTCCCTCCCCCTCTCTCTTCCTCCCTCCCTCCCTCTCTCTCTCTTTCCCTCTCCCCCTCTCTCTCTCTTCCCCCTCTCTCTCCCTCTGTCTCTGTCTCTCTCTTCTCCCTCTCTCTTCTCTCTCTCTTCTTCCTCTTTCTCTCCCTCTCTCTCTTCTCCCTCTCTCTGTCTTCTCCCTCTCTCTCTCTTCTCCCTCTCTCTGTCTTCTCCCTCTCTCTGTCTTCTCCCCCTCTCTCTCTTCCTCTCTCTTTTTCTCTGTTTTCTTTTCCCCTTGATTTTTCTGATGATTTTCCAAATTTCTGTCTTCTCAAGACATGCCTAATAAAGTTAAAGACATTGAATATCTAATGCTAAAGTACTTTTTGTCTTTTTCGCTTTTCAGCAAATTCTATATTGTGTTTCTACTTTTTAATATTTTACACACTGTGCTAAACTGAATCTAATGAGTACTTTCCATCTAAACTCTCTGTGCTGTGTGTGCCCGCGTGTAAGGACATGAATCTCTGTGACTAACTATACAAATCTTTGCCCAGAAGTTGTATTTGATCGTTGTATGCTACGTACCAACACGTTGGGTGCTAACAAAAGCAGAACCTGGAAATGTGTCTTATATACAGGCCTAGGTGAGGGCGCATGCTGATCACTACAGGGAGTTACAGCCATTGATTTATGATTTTTTTATCATTAATAAAGGAAACACAAAAGTAACGATTTATATATATTTTTATGTGAATAAAAATATGCAATGTTTAGAAGTGTCAGTTTGTTAAGTGCGATGTGAGAGTTAAAAAAATGCGTTATTTTCTAGAATTAAGGCAACTAATTTTGTTCATCTAAAAGCTTTCTGACTGGGTTTGAAGGTAAAGTTTGCACAAATATCAAAGTAAATGGCAGTTGAGAACTGATACTAAATTATCGGTATTGTTTACATTCTGATTTTACTAATAAGAATATGATACTAAATTCTCGGTACTGTTTATATTCCGATTTTACTAATAAGAATATGATACCAAATTCTCGGTATTGTTTATATTCCGATTTTACTAATAAGAATATGATACTAAATTCTCGGTATTGTTTATATTCCGATTTTACTAATAAGAATATGATACTAAATTCTCGGTATTGTTTATATTCCGATTTTACTAATAGAATATACTGAGAAAAAAAAAAACTTAGTCAGTATCAGGTTTATTCTAGCGATCTTGTCACTAGTGTTTACCAAAGTAAAGTGAAACTGTCCGGTATGGTTTAGCAGCTTCTTTTGTCCTCTTGAAAATATAGTTTTTTTTTCTTCTGTTAGTGAGCTATCCGACCATCTGCAGATGTGTGAACAAACTAAAAGTAGAAAAAAAATTGAAGAAAAGCACAAAGCTAGAGAGAATCTGTATGAAATAACTTCCATACATAGAAAGAAAAGCACAAAGCTAGAGAGAATCTGTCTGAAATAACTTCCATACATAGAAAGAAAAGCACAAAGCTAGAGAGAATCTGTCTGAAATAACTTCCATACACAGAAAGAAAAGCACAAAGCTAGAGAGAATCTGTCTGAAATAACTTCCATACATAGAAAGAAAAGCACTAAGCTAGAGAGAATCTGTCTGAAATAACTTCCATACATAGAAAGAAAAGCACAAAGCTAAGAGAATCTGCTGAAATAACTTCCATACATAGAAAGAAAAGCACAAAGCTAGAGAGAATCTGTCTGAAATAACTTCCATACATAGAAAGAAAAGCACTAAGCTAGAGAGAATGTATAAAATAGGAAAAAAGTAGGAGCAGCTTTATTACTTAACGATTACAAAGTTGTGACGTTTCGGCGTGAGCCTTAATCATACAAAAACATACAGGACGAAGAAATATTGAGAGGAGATAAAGTATAGATTCACATGAATACTATTTTAAAAAAAAATTTTTTTTTGTAAAAAGAGTACTTAGCTGTAAATTGTAAGGTGTGGTTTGTCCGGCGGTGTGTGTCAGGAATGGATTTAGTAGAACGTGGAGACTGTTTAAACAGAGACCTGTGACATGTGGTCGGTGGGTTGTAACTGGGGGTGATGGATGGGGAACCGGGGAGGGGAGAGAGAGTGATGCAATGTTGACCTAGCTAGGAGAAATTGAAACAGATGATTGGGGAAGAGGGTTCCAGAGTGATGCTGTGAGGAAGTTTGAAAAGTAAGAAGGGGTGGACTTAGTGGAGAGGTACTATAATGACTGAAGAAGATGATGTTACGTGTAACTAAACAGCGAGTTTAACCCATGTGGTTCCAGCGTCCCATAATTTTGAATGCAGCGGTTCTCAAGTGCCAGGCGGCTTGTGTCATCTGTGTGACATTGTTTAATGGCTGTTACCAGAAAATCAGATTTGCTTCTGTGGTTGGGGCCATTGAAATGATATGGGACTGGTTTCGAAGCATGCGATGTCGTACAGATGTTTTTGCATGCGGTCCCCTAATCTGAGGAAAGTCTCACCGATATATGTTATCCTGCATCTTTTGCAAACCATGACATATATCACATTTCGGGACTCGCATGTGAATCCCTCATGAAGAGTGAGGATAGTTTTGGGAAAGGTGATTGTTTTTGTTTCCCAAACTACAAGGCAGGTAACGCAGCGGGGGCGGTTACATTTTCTGGTGCCAACATATGTGAGGTTCTGCTTGAAGTGGATGTGGACGAGGATGTCCTTAATGTTTGGCTCACGTTTGTATGCCAATAGGGGTGGATCAGAGAAAATGTCACGAGTGTCGGAGTCGAGTTGGATTATCGGCAGATGACGATAAAGAATTTTCTTAACCGCCTGGCACTTGAGAACCGCTGCATTCAAAATTATGGGACGCTGGAACCACATGGGTTAAACTCGCTGTTTAGTTACACGTAACATCATCTTCTTCAGTCATTATAGTACCTCTCCACTAAGTCCACCCCTTCTTACTTTTCAAACTTCCTCACAGCATCACTCTGCAACCCTTCTTCCCCAATCATCTGTTTCAATTTCTCCTAGCTAGGTCAACATTGCATCACTCTCTCTCCCCTCCCCGGTTCCCCATCCACCACCCCCAGTTACAACCCACTGACCACATGTCACAGGTCTCTATTTAAACAGTCTCCACGTTCTACTAAATCCATTCCTGACACACACCGCTGGACAAGCCACACCTTACAATTTACAGCTAAGTACTCTTTTTACAAAAAAAAATTTTTTTTTAAAATAGTATTCATATGAATCTATACTTTATCTCCTCTCAATATTTCTTCGTCCTGTATGTTTTTGTATGATTAAGGCTCACACCGAAACGTCACAACTTTGTAATCGTTAAGTAATAAAGCTGCTCCTACTTTTTTCCTATTTTATACATTCTGGTATCACAGCTTTACTGCAGTGCTTCGTGTATAGTTGTATACTTATACACTAATTATTGTAAGCTAGAGAGAATCTGCCTGAAATAACTTCTATACACAGAAAGAAAAGCACAAAGCTAGAGAGAATCTGTCTGAAATAACTTCCATACACAGAAAGAAAAGCACTAAGCTAGAGAGAATCTGCATGAAATAACTTCCATACACAGAAAGAAAAGCACAAAGCTAGAGAGAATCTGTCTCAAATAACTTCATACGCAGAAAGAAAAGCACAAAGCTAGAGAGAATCTGTCTCAAATAACTTCCATACACAGAAAGAAAAACACAAAACTAGAGAGAATCTGTCTCAAAAACTTCCATACACAGAAAGAAAAGCACAAAGTTAGACAGAATCTGCCTGAAATAACTTGCATATTTAGAAAGAGAAGTAAGAACACAGCCATGCTTGAGTTGAATCTTGCATGGAAAGTTCTGACTGGCATGTTCCTTGTCATGCAGGTTTGGCTGGGTGGAAACAGTTACAACACTAAATTTTAACATCACATTCACATAATTATTTGTGTGCCAAGATATGCTCTTCTGTATTTGACAAACATTATACTTTTCAGTGCATAAAAATTAATTTAGTTCTGTACTTTCTGCGGGCCATTTTTTAAACTAAAAATGCCCATTTCTGTGGAAATTGGGGCCACAAGTAGTAGGGCTTCTATTGGCAGCAAAACAGCGTGTTAATTTTCTAAGAATTTTACAGCACAAAGAATAACGTGAGATTTTAAGAAAGTGGCTACAAACGTTGAAATAAACTCCAGATACATAACCACAAAAATAAGATGTTTAAGGGCATGCATCTTTCCCCTCGCAACATATGCCTGTGAGACCTAGACACTTAACAAAACAGCTGAGAAACACATAAATGCCTTTGAATGTAAATTGCTACAGAAGAGTTCTTCAAATATCATGGACACAGAAAAGAACAAATATATCTATACTACAAGAGCTTAATATTGAAGAAGGCTGGCTAGTAAAGAGGATTAAACAGAGAAAATTCAAATATTTTGGACACATTAAACGTCATGATAATTTAGAGAAGACCGTATTGGAAGGATACATAATGGGAAAAAGAAAAAAAGGAAGACCAAAACGAAGATGGCTGCAAGACATCGTTGACGATCTGCAAATGCATGCGTCAGCAGCAGGCCATCTTGCTCACAACCGAGAGGCCTACAGGAGTGCTGTTTGGAAGGCAAAGTTCTGCAAGGGACATGCAAACGAATGAATGAAAAGTGACATGACACTCTTTGATGGATAAACTATTAGAACTCCAAGCCTAGCAGGAGCTTCCATGTAATCTCTGGTAACTCTGGCACCTACAGCTCTAAGTTCTAGAGAGTTTAAGCTCTAAGTTCTAGAGAGTTTAAGCTCTAAGTTCTAGAGAGTTTAAGTTCTAGATATTTTAAGCTTTAAGTTCTAGAGCCTTTAAGCTCTAAGCTCTAGAGTTTTTAAGCTTTAAGTTCTAGAGACTTTAAGCTCTAAGCTCTAGAGATTTTAAGCTTTAAGTTCTAGAGATTTTAAGCTCTAAGCTCGATAGACTTTAAGCTCTGGCAAACACAAGGCTACCATTAAAGTGTCAAAGTGTTCAAGTGTGCGTAATTAATTCGCAAGCACAGGGCAAGCCGGCAGGTAGGCATGAGGTTACACAATCTGCTTCAACACCGGAACTTCCGCTTCAAACTATCACAGCATGGAACTTTCTTTAGATTTTTGAAATTACCATCATCCTCTTTCTTTCTTTCCCCGCCCCCTCCTCTCCTGGAGATTCCCCCTACCCCCAGTTTTTTTTTCACCCTCTTATTTGTTTAAAGAAAAGCGCACATTCAGATAATGGAAGATAAGGGACGTTTAAGATGTAGGATCCGCGCGGTGTCGAGTTCACTAGGCGGTAGCCATGGAGATATGTGTAGAAACCACAAGCATGGCTTCCGTATTTCCACATATGTAATGAACTACACACTTTCTCTGGTGTGTGTTCCCACTTAGAGGTGGTGCCGACTTTCTGTGTGGTTGCATAGTTATCTAACTCTTGATGACATTATATTAATAAAATTCTTTGAAAGAGTTTGTGGTCTGGGAGTTCTCTCACGAACATTTGAATTTCCTGTTTCTCGTCATCCTAGTTTTCAAATTATTAACAACCTTAAAATTGTAATGATGTTTATAATACTGGTAAATTGAGAATTTTCTGAAAGTAAAACAAAATGTAATCAGCCACTGAGCTGAGCGCACGGATAGCGCGGTAGATGGTGAATATACCTCTTATGCCGATGGGAGTTCCGACACACCCCCCCCCCCCCCCCCCCAAAAAAAAAAAAAAAATTAGGTGCCTGAAGCATTTTGGGGGATCCACTTGCAAAGCGGGGCGCACAAGATTAGCACAGCTTACATGATGCCCGGTGTCTTAAGAAAAAGCAACATTTTCACGGACAAATCTAGCTGGTAGGGGGACCACAGAAAAGAAATATTTCCACCGAATAGTCTTCGCAACAGAATAGTGTCACTGAAAGGAATAATTAGAAAGAAAAAAGACTGAATATTTTGGAAAATGAAGTCCCAGAAAGTTTAAATAATTTGGGAAGAAAATACAAAGAATGTTTAGTAAAGATGAATTGGTGTAAAAGAATTAGATATTTCAGTCATCTGTTCAGACAGAACAATATAGTAGAATATTTTCTGCGGGAATAACTCTAAAAAATGTTTAGACTTTGATTATAAATGTTTTTCCATTTGTAATCTCATGAAAGAATGTTTGATATATGAAGAAAGTCCTACTCACTAATTTATGCTCTAAACTAAAAAAATATGTATAAAATGCATGAAAGCATATCGTAAACACTGAATTTTTGGTTTTATTTTCTTCATTTTTCTGCTTTTTTTTTCGTTGTATCAGTTATTTATTTTTGGAATAATAGTATAATTTTTTTCATGTTTGTTTCGTATACCATATAGATCATCTCAGGACACACGAAACTCGTTTTTTAAAAATACAATAGCAGATAAGTAAAGTACTGCATTATTTATAGTTATTGTTGTTATTGTGCTTCTATTATTATTATTATTATTATTATTATTATTACGTCCTAAAAGTGAAAGCGCTAAAATAGTCTTTATCCTAGGTTTTTGTAGATTTTTTCCTATATTTGAAAGATTTTCACATGAAATGTGTAATATTTTCCGATAAATAGATTTTCACATGAAATGTGTAATATTTTCCGATAAATAGATTTTCACATGAAATGTGTAATATTTTCCGAAAAACAACAAATTTTCACATAAATTCTGTGAATCGTTACGTAATTATCAGAAAATATTTGTAATATTACTATTATTTACTTAAATACTCCGAATCTTTACATAAACACAGACAATTTGTACTTAAATACTGCGAATCTTTACATAATAACAGAACAGGCAATCTGTACTTAAATACTGCGAATCTTTATATAATAACAGAACAGGCAATTTGTACTTAAATACTGCGAATCTTTACATAATAACAGAACAGGCAATTTGTACTTAAATACTGCGAATCTTTACATAATAACAGAACAGGCAATTTGTACTTAAATACTCCGAATCTTTACATAAACACAGACAATTTGTACTTAAATACTGCGAATCTTTACATAATAACAGAACAGGCAATTTGTACTTAAATACTGCGAATCTTTACATAACAACAGAGCAGGCAATTTTTACTTAAATACTGGGAATCGTTACATAAATACCGACAATTTTTACTTAAATACTCTGAATCGTTACATAAATGCTGCCATTTTTTTTTCATTCACAAACATTCTTGATTTAAATGCTAAATATACGTGAAAAACCCGAGTTTGGATACGGTAGTTTCCCTCCTGTTTTGACAGTGGCAGACGCGGTTGCTGTGGTGACGGTGTCTGCCCGGCGAAAGTGGATTTATACACAACAATCAACAATAAATACAAGATAAAGTAAAATAATAAATGCTCTGAATAAATTATGCGTGCGGTGGAACGGAAACAAAAGAATTATTGAAAGCATATATTAAAAACAATTCCGAACAAAAAAAAAGTAACCAAATAAATGACCGTTTCTTATTACGTAAGTTTTCTCTCGTCGGAGGTATAGTTCTGTGTTGTTATGATAGTTATCAATAGTTCAGTTTACATTTTTTAAAAGTATTACTACTATTTTAGTGACAATAATGTTCTTCTTCTTTTTAGTCTTATTATTATTATCATTATCATTATTATTATTATTATTAATTTTATTAGTATTATTAGCTGCAATATTTGTATATGTTTATTAACATACCTATGATCTAATATAGAAGAACTGTAAGAACATAGTTGCTACAGTTAGATCATGGATCTAGAACATAGTTGCTACAGTTAGATCATGGATCTAGAACATAGTTGCTACAGTTAGATCATGGATCTAGTCAGTTTTCTGTGCCTACTATTGAGGATAACTGTTTCGCTGACTGAAGTTGTACTGTCGGTGGAAACTATTGAAGTATTACTGTCGGTGGATATTATTGAAATATTACTGTAGGTGGAAACTATTGAAATATTACTGTCGGTGGAAACTATTGAAGTATTAGTGTCGGTGGAAACTATTGAAGTATTACTGTCGGTGGAAACTATTGAAATATTATTGTCGGTGGAAACTATTGAAGTATTACTGTCGGTGGAAACTATTGAAATATTACTGTCGGTGGAAACTACTGAAATATTACTGTCGGTGGAAACTATTGAAATATTACTGTCGGTGGAAACTATTGAAATATTACTGTCGGTGGAAACTATTGAAATATTACTGTCGGTGTAAACTATTGGAATATTACTGTCGGTGGAAACTATTGAAATATTACTGTCGGTGGAAACTATTGGAATATTACTGTCGGTGGAAACTACTGAAGTATTACTGTCGGTGTAAAGTATTGAAATATTACTGTCGGTGAAAACTATTGAAATATTACTGTCGGTGGAAAGTATCGAAATATTACTGTTGGTGGAAACTACTGAGGTATTACTCCTTGAAACATATACAAAAATGTAGTAATAGCAGCTATAGAAATAGGAATGTTTGTTACAGGTATAGAAAATACTACGAGCACTAGTCGTATTACTATCTGTAATTTTTAAAATTATAGCAATGGTAGTTGTTGTTGTTGTTGATAGACTAGTGCTAGTAAATCGCTACTGTTATGTGTCCTATAGCAAAGCAACATACATCATTACATTTTTTCAAAATAGTTGGAATGATTCATAAATTTTATGCACGTTTTTGGCAATGATGAATTTTTTATGATATGTATTGTAACTTTACATGGCAGTGATATTGTATTTACTCTCTCTCTTTCTCTCTCTCTCTCTCTTAAGTTATCTTAAGTTGCTCTTACAGACACCGAATACAATTAATTGTTTTCTGAATAGTCCTGAAAATTTTGTTTAGTAGATAGTCATTTATAATGTAGTTACTTCTGTACTGAGTGAATGTTTAAGAGCGAAACGTAAATGTTATATTTTATTTTATATCTCTCAGCTTCAATGTTAGTTATGTTTGTTATATGAACAGCACATTTGTAGAATGTCTGGAATAGAGTGAAAGATGTATGATAAAGGGCAGAATGTCAGACGGGCCTATGTGCCCAATTCTTAACCCGTTTGAAATAAAGATCAATCTCTCTCTCTCTCTCTCTCTCTCTCTCTCTCTCTGGACTTTTAGGTACATGGGGCGTCCACAAACACCCGTCCTTCGTCTTTGCTCATGCCCAGGTACGGCCTCTATTACTCAACATCCTCTCTGTTGTTCTTATCCATGCCTCCTTTGATCTACCCTCACTGCGGTGTCCATTTCAACGCTTTTTTCCCTTTTTTTTTTTGTTGGTAATGAGGTACCAGTCATCTGGAGTACATGGCCCACCCAGGTATCTGTTCTCAATAACGGAAGTCAACGGCTTCATCTGCATATCTGCCAGCAAGGTGCTACTTCTTATGGTATTTCGCCAAAATATTGGTCTCATCCTCCGTAAACATTTAGTCAGGAAGGAGTTCTGTTTGATTTCTATAGTTTTGGTGATTTTCCAGCATTCACTTCAATATAATAACAATTTTTTTAAATATCACGATTTTCATTTTCATTGCCCTGTACAGTTTTTTAAAATGTCCATATGTTGTGCAGGATAGAATTAATGTTGCTAAAATCAAAATTATTTTCTCCTTTTCGCGAGTAACATTCTCCCCAAATTGGTAAGCAACATAAATGATTGCATTAATCAGATACAACTACAGAGCTAATGTTTGAAGAACAGGACATTTGATCATTTATTCTGAGTTTGAAATCTGTCAGAGGCTAGCGAGGGATTTGCAGCCTGACTTAAGCTTTAAATGGCAATGCACGATAACACTTCACTTCTCCCTTGCTTAGATTCTCATCTTCCTAATTAAAAAAAAATTCTCGGAAAATGAGAAACTTGAACAGAAAAAAAGAAGACACGGAGAGAAAGCCGTTGTTTACGATTTCTAAGAGAGACGTTGTTAGAAACGTATTTTGGCTTAGATGAACTGCGGAAAACAAGAAGACAGTCGCAGTATCAAGTAAATACTACAAGGCGAACTTCTGGCGAACCTCTGGCGAACTTGGGGCGTGAAGGACTCGACAAACTCTGAGATACAAGAATAGTTTGCAAGTCATGCATGAGAGATTTTCTCATCATGCACAGCGGTGACTATGGACTACGGAGTACTGGCGAAAGACAGACTCACGTGGAGAACGACTCTATTTAAGGCTGCAGAGTTGCAGGAGGAAGTGGGGGCCAGATTTGAAGAGAGAAGATGCAGATAAAGAGACTAGACCTTGCAGATAAAGAGACTAGACCTTGCAGCATACATTATGTGCTCCGTTCGCTGCTGGCTATGAAAATTCAACATTCACAGAACCGTGTAAGAGAAAAGTTGTAAGCAAAATGATGCCCAGCAAGTTCCACAGTAGCAGACATGTACTGACTTAAAATCTTGTTTGTATGACGAAATGGTGCCACCACAGCCTGCGGAGCTGCCATGACGGTGGAGTTGTGAAAAGTACTTTAGAGGTTTTAACAAACTTTATTTTTAGTAGCAAGACAAGAATACGGTATTTCAACTTGAGTCTTCATCAGACAATGAAAATAGTAATAAGAAGGATCTATAAGAAGCATCTATAAGAAGCATCTATAAGAAGCATCTATAAGAAGGATCTATAAGAAGGATCTATAAGAAGCATCTATAAGAAGGATCTATAAGAAGCATCTATAAGAAGGATCTATAAGAAGGATCTATAAGAAGCATCTGTAAGAAGCACCTATAAGAAGGATCTGTAAGAAGCATCTATAAGAAGCATCTATAAGAAGGATCTATAAGAAGGATCTATAAGAAGCATCTATAAGAAGCATCTATAAGAAGCATCTGTAAGAAGCACCTATAAGAAGGATCTATAAGAAGCATCTATAAGAAGGATCTATAAGAAGGATCTATAAGAAGCATCTATAAGAAGGATCTATAAGAAGCATCTATAAGAAGCATCTATAAGAAGCATCTATAAGAAGCATCTATAAGAAGGATCTATAAGAAGCATCTATAAGAAGCATCTATAAGAAGCATGACTGGACAAAGGAATGACGGTACGGCGATGGCTTCCCTTAGTCTTCCGCTTGGTTTGTGTAGGGTTTTCTCTTGTAGCTTTTGTCTAAAGAGACTGACTCACAAGGCAGCAGGGTACCTGTTTTAGTCTGTTGCTGTTTGTTGAGATATTCACAGCTGACCTCCATATCTAGTGGCCGTCCTACTGTCTGTCGCCCGGGGACCCACATTGTGGAAGGACATATCATAAGAAGACAGAAGTTGGAGAACTTAGTAATCATTGGAAAATTCAAGGAAAAAAAAAAGAAAAAGAAGAAGACCACGAGAAAAATATCTCTGTAGACTGAGCAAGTGGCATGGAGAAAGCAATATCATCTGAATTAATTGGAAACACCAAGGACCACACATGGCATTATGGCCGACGCTATCCGGCAGCAACAATAATAATAACATTACCCAGTACTTCATGCAAAGTGAAGGATAATTTTACCAGTTTCAAATAAGCCAAGGAAACAATTATTTATAAATAGGAAACTACGAGGCTTTCGTACGGTAAAGTAAGAGAACACATTTTGTAGGATTAGACCTCTAAAAAAATCGTAGACAAAGCACTTTAGTGAGACGTGAGAGAAAGAAACATCACAAGAGAATTACCTGGGATTCGAACACGGACTCCGGTAGGACGAGCAGCAGTCTAGCCACGAGAGAACAGCGTACCAACCAACTGAGCCATCTCGGATCTTTTTTACCAAATAAGCCAAGCGCGGCCACTGCTCGCAGGACACGAGGAGGAGGTAGGTCAGGGGGTTTAGCAAGTCTTGACTAGGGGTCTTGACCTCAGTGTTATCCCTGTCCCACCTGCTAGTGTAAGAGGACGATTACTGTGCTCAGAACACTCATATTACCCCTACCAGCACCACCACCAGCACCACCACCTCTACCACTACTACTACTACTACTACTACCACTACTACTACTACTACCACTACTACTACTACTACTACCACTACTACTACTACTACTACCACTACTACTACTACTACTACTACTACTACTACCACTACTACTACTACTACTACTACTAGCACTACTACTACCACTACTACTACTACTATTACTACTACCACTACTACTACTACTACCACTACTACTACTATTACTACCACCACTACTACTACTACTACTACCACTACTACTACTACTACTACTACTACCACTACTACTACTACTACCACTACTACTACTACTACTACTACCACCACTACTACTACTACTACTACCACTACTACTACTACTATTACTACCACTACTACTACTACTACTATCACTACTACTACCACTACTACTACTACTACTACCACTACTATTACTACTACTACTATTACTACCACTACTATTACTACTACCACTACTACTACTACCACTACTACTACTACTATTACTACCACTACTACTACTACTACTACTACTACTACTACTAGCACTACTACTACTACTACTACTACTGCTACTACTACCACTACTACTACTACTACTACCACTACTACTACTACTACTACTACTACTACTACTACCACTACTACTACTACTATTACTACCACTACTACTACTACTATTACTACCACTACTACTACTACTACTACTACTACTACTACTAGCACTACTACTACTACTACTACTACTACTACTACTACCACTACTACTACTACTACTACTACCACTACTACTACTACTACTACTACTACTACCACTACTACTACTACTACTACTACTTCTACTACTACTACCACTACTACTACTACTATTACTACCACTACTACTACTACTATTACTACCACTACTACTACTACTACTACTACTTCTACTGCTACTATTATTACTACTACTACTGCTACTAATACTATTACTGCTACTTACTATTATTACTACTACAACTACTGCTATTATTATTACTACTGCCATTAATTGTACTATTATTAATATTAGTATTATTATCATTACTGCATTTACAAATGTGTGGGCATAACAAAATGGTACGTCGTTTTATGCCCGGCTTTCCTACTAGAAGGAGACCGAAATAGAAAAACTAAGATGACGTTTCTCGACTATTTTTATATCTTGTGTGTTTTTTTTTAATGTAATCACTCAAAAATTGTAAGTCTTCGTTTGTAAGTGCTCATCTTACTTTCCTCCTTTCTTTTTTTCTGCCCACTGTACTCAATCTTTTTATCGTTTGCGTATGTGTAAAACTGAACCATGCACCTTGCATTTCTAACATAAATATTCTCATACTTGATAACAGAAAAGGCAGACCATAATTCCTGGCACTGTTTTGTCGCGCGGAGGAACTATTTTTCTACATTCTACCCTGCTTATTGGGGAATAATTTGTTTTCCGCTGACATCTATCTTCTCTTTGTCAGATCTAGACTACCTACCTACCTGTGCAAGGCATATTATGCAGGAGCAGCAGTTCAGCGTATTTAAGAGGGCTGCGCCAGTTTCACAGCTCGACCAGGTATCACGAAGACGGGACACGACGTAATCGACACAGGCTGCAGGTTACCACAATGGCGGAGGTGTACAATGTGCTGTTAAATGGCGGTTTCTCTTACCTTTCTCTCTCTCGGTTATAATTTAACGACTCCCCTACCCCTCCCACCTCATTGTTCCTTCCCCCCTTATGGCTATCACTCCCAATTCCAGAGAGGCTTTCTTTCTAAGCGGAGATGGGCCGGTGCTGCACACACACACACGCACAACATTCTGTGAAACACAGGAATACATCATGAACCGGAAGTGTCTACAAGCCCAGCTAATCTCGCTCCTTTATGGCCAGGTAATGGAAGAGATTTTCTTTCTAAAACTTATCAGTGCTTTTTTTTTTTTAAATTCTCCCCAACAAGGAAAATTTGGGCAGCTTGAGGTTCAAACTGGCAACTGTTAAAACATTGCTGATGGTTCCACAGGCTAAAGACTTGCACATTTTCAAAAACAGATAAATGTTTAGTTTGACAATTTATAACATAAACTTTGATTTTGACTAGTTCACAGTTGCATTACTGTGTTTTAATTTTTTAAATGGGTAAAACATGAATGTTTATTTTTCATAGAAATACCGATATGAATGAAGATTTAAAACTTTCAATTACGAGAACGAGTCAAAAGGTAACATTAATTTTATTCAACAAAAAAAAAAATTAAAATCGAGCCGCAGAGATATATAGTATAGATATGTTAAGACATCACTCTCTAGACACTTGTGTGCGGAGCCACGCTGGTCATTTCGGAAATATGTCGTCAGCAGACCACATCAAAGATGGTCGTCTTCTTTGAAAGCCTGCACGAGAGAAGAACAGCGCAGTTTCGTGGACAGTTAAAGTGAGAAACATACAGATATTCATCGGAGAATAAAGAGACACTATGGGAACACGTGTCTGTCGCTTCAATGAGAATGACATACGATGAAGTTTAAAAATCGGGTTCAAATTTTGCAGGTGCAGTTAGCTCCGACCAGCTTCACACTGCGAATAGTTCTGACGCTAACGCTGAAGTGGAACTAATGGTTCTGGAAACCGAGGATAACTATCAATGAGGAGACTAGAGAACTAAAGATTAGAAATGGGTCTGCACATCACATGATTCATGAAGTGCTGCAATTACGATGTTTCTGTCAGGTGGGTAACGGAGCAATTCATCCCTGACATGAAATACCGTGTTGAGGATATTTGTGAAATTCTTCTACGGCCTTTGGAAATTGAAGAAGATGGCTTTCTACCAAGTAGAAATGGAGACAAGTGCTGGGTACATTACTTCCCCCAGAGACAGAGCGAGCCAGCAAAGAGAGGAGACATTATTCCTTGCCGAAAACAGAGAAGTTCTGAATAACTCCGTCGGTAGAAAAACTGATATTCACGCTCTTCTGGGACTGTTAAAGGCCAATTCTAGAACATGACATGCGCGGAGGAACCACTGTCAACAGCGAGGCACACAGAGATCTGGTTTGGAACCACTTGTAACCTGCGGTCAGGTCAAAACACTGGAGTTTGCTCATTTCTGATGTGCTGTTGCAACTTCTCACAACACGTCAACAATCCAATAAATTACGAATCTGCGTTTGAAGCGACTTCCAATCACTCATTATTATGTCCCTTTTTGGAACTTTGCTTCCCTAATATCTCTTGAAGGATTTTCGTTTGTAGGCAAGATGGCCTGCTGCTCATGCGTCCATTCACAAATCATCAACCATGTCTTGTTGCCATCTTCGCCTTGGTCTTCCTCTCTTTCTTTTTCCCATTATTTGTCTCTCTAAGACTGTCTTCTTTAAACTCTCATGCTTTTAATATGTCCGAAATTCTGAAGTTTTCTCTGTTTAATCTTCTTTATTAAGCATTTCTCTTCCACATTCATCCAGCCTCACACCACGTGACTGCACAGTGGAGTAAAGAAGTTCAGGACGGAGGAGGAGATTAAAGAGGCTTTGCACAGCGGAGTAAAGGGTCATACGAGGAATCCTGGCATTAGTAAAGAGGCATTCATTCATTCATGTGCATGTCCCTTGCGGAACTTTGCCTCCCAAACAACACTCATGTAGGCCTCTCGGTTGTGAGCAAGATGGCCTGCTGCTGCTGCTGCATCCATTTCCAGATCATCAACGATGTCTTGCAGCCATCTTCACCTTGGTCTTCCTTTCTTTCTTTTTATTCCCATTATGCATCATTCCAATACGGTCTTCTCTAGATTATCATGACGTTTAATGTGTCCAAAATATTTAAGTTTTCTCTCTTTAATACTCTTTACTAGCCAGCCTTCTTCAATATTATGTTCTTGTAGTATAGATATATTTGTCCTTTTTTGTGTTCATGATATTTGAAGAACTCTTCTGTAGCATTTACATTCAAAGGCATTTATGTGCTTCTCAGCTGTTTTGTTAAGTGTCCAGGTCTCACAGGCACATGTTGCGATGGGAAAAATGCATGCCCTTAAAAATCTTATTTTTGTGGTTCTGTCTGTTCCTCTCCACAGATTCTTTATTAGTTTTACTTTCTGAAGAGCGATATATGTCCTCCTTTTAATTTCCGTCATTGTATCTCCATTATTAGTTAGCAATGATCCAAGATATTCTAAACTATCCACTTCTTCCAGTTTTTCCTCCTTGATATATATCTCAGCTGCCTTGAGTGTAAAGAGGTAACAGCGATGTAGTAGATGTAGTGAAGGTTATGTTTCACATTGCTAGGAATTTTTCTGTCGTATTTGTTCATTTTATTCAAATAAAAATAACATCAAAGTTCTTTTTTTTTAAAATTCAACTTCCTAGAACCAATTTTTTATGTTACTAATTTAAAATATGCGTTTCAACTTTTATAACTCCTAATAGAATCATTTTCTGTACACATAATTATGATATTCTGAATGTTTATTTTCTAAACTTACAGCAAAATGAAATTTTATTTTACAAAATTATTAAAGGAGGAACTTAGGCTTTCTAATTTTTGTATGAAAATTCTTCAGTATGAAATGCTTGCCTAACTTGTACACTGCCCAACATTCACATGTGAATGCTGTTATGTTTTCATTCATTATGGTCGCCATGTTTACCAGGAAATGACGTCATGTCAATTTTTAACTTTCAGGTCAGGTTAACATTACAAACTCCCTAAGTACGGAACAATATCATATGAACACAACCATTTAAAATTGTTTAAGAGTGTTTATGCGGTGTATGGTAGTCTAAGAAGTGGACTTTGATTTGTGTTTATGTGGTGTATGGTAGTCTAAGAGGTGAACTTTGACTTAATTTTAGAAACAGTGATAATCATAATATTTCATCATCTTTTCCTAGAGTGAGAAAGGAAACTCAGCAGTCACATACACCTTTCCGTGTATATTTCAGACGCTGACTTTTAAGAGAAGCAAGCGACAAGATGGAAGTCTTGGAACAAAGATGTTCACTATGATTGCGAATACCTCTTTGCTAACATTTTATGTCTTGGTACAAGAACATCAAAAAAAAAAAAAGAAAATAGAACACTCGATAGTGAAACCTAGATCAGTTATTTAGGAATAACAAAGACATTTCCAAATCCTTGCACCAACGACCCTGGTGTGTACGGACAAAAACCTGAAGACACGGTAACCTTTCAAGAAAACGAAAAAAAACCCCAGTGATTTTGGTGCTGCAAAATGAACCCACGCAGTGGAAAACTCGGTTCCAGATTTAAATAACGAACAAATATTTCTTGAATCAATCTTGGAATATCATGGAAAATATTATGTAATAAATGAGAAAACGTGAATGTCCATGAGACATTTTGTAGTAAGTGAAGAGATATGAGAAATGTATGAGACATTTTGTAATAAGTGAGAAAATGTGAAACTCTTAAGAGACATCACGTAATAAGTGAGAAAATGTGAAATTTTTTAGAGACATCAAGCAATGTAGAACTACTACTAGTAGACTACTACTACTACTACTACTACTACTACTACTACTACTACTACTACTACTACTAGCGCTACTACTACTACTACTACTACTACTAGCGCTACTACTACTACTACTACTACTAGCGCTACTACTACTACTACTACTAGGGCTACTACTACTACTACCACTACCAGCACTACTACCATTACTACTACTAGCACTACTACTACTACTACTAGCGCTACTACTACTACTACCACTACCAGCACTACTACCATTACTACTACTAGCACTACTACTACTACTAGCGCTACTACTACTACTACTACTACTAGCGCTACTACTACTACTACCACTACCAGCACTACTACCATTACTACTACTAGCACTACTACTACTACTAGCGCTACTACTACTACTACCACTACCAGCACTACTACCATTACTACTACTAGCGCTACTACTACTACTACTACTACTACTAGCGCTACTACTACTACTACTACTACTACTAGCGCTACTACTACTACTACCACTACCAGCACTACTACCATTACTACTACTAGCACTACTACCACTACTTGCGCTACTACTACCATTACTACTACTAATACTACCATTACTTGCGCTACTACGACTACTACTACTACTATTACTACTACTAGCACTACTACTTCTACCACTACTAGCGCTACTACTACTACTATTACTACTACTAGCACTACTACTTCTACCACTACTAGCGCTACTACTACTACTATTACTACTACTAGCACTACTACTTCTACCACTACTAGCGCTACTACTACTATTACTACTACTAGCACTACTACTTCTACCACTACTAGCGCTACTACTACTACTATTACTACTACTAGCACTACTACTTCTACCACTACTAGCGCTACTACTACTACTATTACTACTACTAGCACTACTACCACTACTTGCGCTACTACTACCATTACTACTACTAATACTACCATTACTTGCGCTACTACGACTACTACTACTACTATTACTACTACTAGCACTACTACTTCTACCACTACTAGCGCTACTACTACTACTACCACTATTAAAGCTACTACTATGACTACTACTACTACTACTACCACAACTACCACTACTGCTACTAATACTTCTACTGTTAATTCTTGTACTACTATTAATAACTTATTATTATTATTATTGTTATAATTATTATTATTATTATTATCATACTGATTTAGCTGTAAATGCGGAGAAATCAAAGAACTCAGACGAAGAGAATATTTCCGGAGCAGAACGAAACAATTTAAACTTAGTGATACACGGAAGATACAAGAAATCTACCATTTTTTTCCTGACAGAAACGATTGCCATCTTTCAATCTTGACAGTTGCTTCAAAATCCACAAACTTGCTCACCACAGTGCACTGCACTTAGTATTCTTTAATTATTCCGCTAGATTTTTGGATGTATTTCAATACATAATATCCAGTAAAGTGGATAATTCCTTGTTTAATTTTTTTTTAATGGTAATGTAAATAAGAAAAAAAATGTAATACAGTGGGAAATATTTCATACTTAGGTTAACACAAAGATTTACATTTAGAAAAAAAAAACAAAGATTTATATGTAGAATAAAACAAAGATTTATATTTAGAAGGAAGCAAAATGTTATATTTAGAAGAAAACAAAGATTTATACGTGTCTTTTATTGATTAAACGAAAACTTATGACAGAGTTAGGCATAAAGATATGGTACAAATGCTATAAAAAACGTAATGTATATGGTAAAGATATGATACAGATGCTAGAAAAATGTAATGTAGATGGTAAATATATGATACAAATACTAGAAAAACGTAATGTAGATGGTAAAGATATGATACAGATGCTAGAAAAACCCAATGCAGATGGTAAATATATGATACAAATACTAGAAAAATGTAATGTAGATGGTAAAAATATGATACAGATGCTAGAAAAACTTAATGTAGGTGGTAACGATATGAAACAAATGCTAGAAAAAACTTACTGTAGGTGGTAAAGACATGAGAATTATTACGAACATGTACAAGAAGAAAAGATTAGCAATAAGAGTGAAGAATGACTTAGATGAGTGTCAGGATATAAAACAAGGCCTAAAACAAGGACGCGTATCGTCATTTCATCTGTTCTCATTAAACAGTGAAAAGAGAGGCATTAAAAACTTGAAAGGAGGCCATAATATGATATATGAGGGTAGCATAGTTCTAGCAGCAGAATGTGAAAGCAGTTTGCAGAAACTTGTTCAAAAAGATTGTTTGAAAAAAAGAGCAAATAAAAGAGTTTTAGAGCTGAACAGCGGCAAGACAGAAACGATGGTCATATCAGAAAAGAGCAAACAAACCAAAGTGAGGTACCCTTTCTAGCGGGAAGGCTGACAAGAGTAAATAAATTCAGTTATAGTAGCATCTGCTGTCAAGTGTACAGTAACATCAGCTGTCAAGTGTACAGTAACATCAGCTGTCAAGTGTACAGTAACATCAGCTGTCAAGTGTACAGTAACATCAGCTGTCAAGTGTACAGTAACATCTGCTGTCAAGTGTACAGTAACATCTGCTGTCAAGTGTACAGTAACATCAGCTGTCAAGTGTACAGTAACATCTGCTGTCAAGTGTACAGTAACATCTGCTGTCAAGTGTACAGTAACATCAGCTGTCAAGTGTACAGTAACATCAGCTGTCAAGTGTACAGTAACATCTGATGTCAAGTGTACAGTAACATCAGCTGTCAAGTGTACAGTAACATCTGATGTCAAGTGTACAGTAACATCAGCTGTCAAGTGTACAGTAACATCAGCTGTCAAGTGTACAGTAACATCTGATGTCAAGTGTACAGTAACATCTGATGTCAAGTGTACAGTAACATCAGCTGTCAAGTGTACAGTAACATCAGCTGTCAAGTGTACAGTAACATCTGATGTCAAGTGTACAGTAACATCAGCTGTCAAGTGTACAGTAACATCAGCTGTCAAGTGTACAGTAACATCTGATGTCAAGTGTACAGTAACATCTGATGTCAAGTGTACAGTAACATCAGCTGATGTCAAATGTACAGTAACAGCTGATGTCAAGTGTACAATAACATCTGATGTCAAGTGTACAGTAACATCAGCTGTCAAGTGTACAGTAACATCAGCTGATGTCAAATGTACAGTAACATCTGATGTCAAGTGTACAATAACAGCTGATGTCAAGTGTACAGTAACATCAGCTGATGTCAAATGTACAGTAACAGCTGATGTCAAGTGTACAATAACAGCTGATGTCAAGTGTACAGTAACAGCTGATGTCAAGTGTACAGTAACAGCTGATGTCAAGTGTACAGAAAGGAGTAAAATTACGAATGGGTAAAGCAAACGTAGTTTTTTTTATGACATGAATGAGAGACTAAGATGTCTCTAAAAGTGAGGAAAAGAGTATTACAGTGCTATATAGAAACAATATTGCTACATGGTTGTGCAACTTGGACAAGTAACAGAAAGACAGCGAAGAAACTGAAAGAAACAGAGATGTGATTTTACCATTTTGGAGAAAGATGCAACACATACACTGGACAGACAGAAAAAAAAACATATGAAGAGGTCCTGAAAAAAAGTTTCTGAACAACGAAAACAGACAGAAAAAAAAGCATATGAAGAGGTCCTGAAAAAAAGTTTATGAACAACGAAAACAGACAGAAAAAAAAGCATATGAAGAGGTCCTGAAAAAAAGTTTCTGAACAACAAAAACTAGTTAACATTCTAAGGAAAAGACAATCAAAATTTCTTAGACACGTCACAAGGAAGTAGGAGAACTTAGCAATGACTGGAAAATTCAAGGGAGAAAGAAGGAGAAGAGGGCCAAGTGGCACTGACAAAGAAAAGCATTTGAATTAATCAAGAAACACCAAGGACCGCACAAGATGGAGAAGAATGATGACCAAAGCTCACCTGAACGGCACATGATAATAAACAGTCGAAAACACGAAGCCTTGGCTACATCAAAGAAAGAAGAGAGAAACATGTATTCTGTCCATTTACTTTGTTTCTGCTATATTAAAAAAAACAATACAAACATATATTCCTCAAGAAATCAAATAATACAAACATCAGTTTGTTTATTTCAGGAGTTGAGCAAACCAAATGAGCAAAAAATATTCAAAGAAAATGACAAGAAAAATCTTCCCAAAGTTAGCTTTGCTTTTCATCTTTACCTTTAGCTAGCGATACAGCGCCATCAAAAACTCTCTCCCTGTTTCTAAATATCAAATCTTGAAAACTGCGCTAAACATGGGCGATGTGGCCTTACGTGGGCTGATTGTTAGACTGTTTTGTTTTCCCGTGCGTGTAGCCCAGCAGTCATCATCATTCACAGCCCACAAGTGAATGTCCAGTGCGGTCTAATGCACAACAAGGTTACTGGACCTGTGTTTTCGGAGCCCAGTATTTCGGTGAACCTTTCTCTGGACATATTAGGGGCTTTACGCTGCACCCCAGTTAGAAACGTTTCATCCATGGCTAGTTCCACAAGATGGTGGGCCGCCACACTGGGATTTTCTTGTTCGTCAGTTCTTGGGTGCAAACTTTCCCGAAATGATGAACTGGGAAGGATGGTAAACTACATTAACTGGATATTATACCTCCCCCCCCCCCTTTTATGGGAATTTGCTAAAGACAAAGTGTTAAGTTCACTAGTTCCTGATATTGAAACTTTGAAAGCAAGGATAAGGGATGTCGCCAAAAAAGATGTCGGAGAACACAATGAGAAGATTTCCTGGCAACAAACAGAGCACATGCTGATGTGCATGAATACCGTTTTTAAAAACTGTTTGATCTGAGATAAAATGTGTACCCAGCATAGTTTCTGTGTAATAAATGTTTGATACCAGGAAAAGACTTTACGCCCATTCTGTAAATTAAAGATTAAAGATGGTCAGTATTTACACCGCCATGGTGTAGAGGTCAGTGCACTAGCCTGTCAATCAGAAGGTCCCTGATTCGATTTCGCACTCGAGTGGACATTTTTTTCAGACCGACCACCATCGGGGTCAACCCTGCCTCAAAAAATGGGTCCCTGGGGTTCTCCATGGGAAAACAAAGTCAGCGAAGAGAGGTACTTGCATGCCTACCTCAAATGTTGTAGTATCACAGAAATGTGAAGGCACAAACACCTCCCGCCCCTATAAGGTACAAATGCTATGGGGCACAGAAGAACCGTAGTATTTATTATTTATTTATTATTTTCGTTAATTTTTCCGTCTTCATAAATTTTCAAAACTTTTCAGTAATATAAAAATTATGTGTATGAGAGCCAGCAACGAAACAAATAACACCCACCTTTTATCTGCCCAAAAAGCCATCAGTCATTTTTTTAGAGGACAGATATTTAAAATAACATAAATTCTCAGACAGTTTAAACAGACTATCTGAACTGATAAATAAGAATTGAAAAAAAAAACAACAATAAATGAAGGACGCTTTAGAGCGCACATTTCACTTTTCTGTGAATGAATAAGCGAAAACATCACAAAACATAACACTACATTTGTTTCGGTTCTTATTTTCTAAACTTTCAACCTTTACAGATTTACATTTTAAAGCGATGGCAGTTAAAACGGTCTCCTGTTTGAAGGTCAGTGACCTGTAGCTGATGTGACTGCTCCAGTTATCGGATCACAGCTGATCAAGACCCTGTCTCACCTCTGTGTTGGTACCTACAGTAAGGAGCCCAGCCTCGCTAAGAGCCCAGGAATCGCTGGTCTCCGAGACAGTGGACTCTGCTGAAGAAACTATTCCAGCCCACTCCCCATCCGACTTGAGGCTGTGTCTCAACACCTTAACAGCTTCAGCTACATGGAACATAATCTCGAAGCTCCAGAAAGACAGAATGAAACCACTTAAAAGTGAAGGCCCTCTTCTACTATCTTTCACTTTGATTTTCCCTGTCTTTTTTTTTTCTTTTCTTCTTTTTTTTTCCTCCAGTCAAACTATATGTATACATCAACTATATGTATTCTCATTGCTTCATATAGTTTTCTTTAAAAGAGAATACAATCCGAATGAATGCTTTTAATGTAAATAATTTATTATAAATTGTTTCAAAGTGACCCGGTCACCCAGAGTTACATCTCTGAGGCCGATATGCAGGATCAACTTTGATCAGTAACAGTCATTTACTTGGATATTTAATAATCATTTACTTGGATATTTAATAATCATTTACTTGGATATTTAATAATCATTTACTTGGATATTTAATAATCATTTACTTGGATATTTAATAATCATTTACTTGGATATTTAATAATCATTTACTTGGATATTTAATAATCATTTACTTGGATATTTAATAATCATTTACTTGGATATTTAATAATCATTTACTTGGATATTTAATAATCATTTACTTGGATATTTAATAATCATTTACTTGGATATTAATAATCATTTACTTGGATATTTAATAATCATTTACTTGGATATTTAATAATCATTTACTTGGATATTTAATAATCATTTACTTGGATATTTAATAATCATTTACTTGGATATTTAATAATCATTTACTTGGATATTAAATAATCATTTACTTGGATATTTAATAATCATTTACTTGGATATTTAATAATCATTTACTTGGATATTTAATAATCATTTACTTGGATATTTAATAATCTTTTACTTGGATATTTAATAATCATTTACTTGGATATTTAATAATCATTTACTTGGATATTTAATAATCATTTACTTGGATATTAAATAATCATTTACTTGGATATTTAATAATCATTTACTTAGATATTTAATAATCATTTACTTGGATATTTAATAATCTTTTACTTGGATATTTAATAATCATTTACTTGGATATTTAATAATCATTTACCTGGATATTTAATAATCATTTATTTGGATATTTAATAATCATTTACGTGGATATTTCTCTTCCTCTTTTTCCCTCAGTTCGATTTATTTAAAATTAAAATGTTGGTCTGGCAGAGAATGTGCTATCGCAGTGGTTCCCAGTTAACAAAAGTCCGCGGACCCCCCGCGCTGTTTCTAAATCCAAGCCACGGACCCCCATACTTTGGAAAAGTTTCATATCTGTAAGTTAGCTGTGTGCTTCTGTAAGTTAGCTGTGTGCTTTTAATGTAAAATTTTTTTTCTACACTTCATTACAAAAGAAAAATAAACAAGTGAAATACAGAGAGAGAGAGAGAGAGAGAGAGAGAGAGAGAGAGAGAGAGAGAGAGAGAGAGAGTACACACGTACTGAATTTTCAAAATGACAGTAATATAGTTAAGAAAAAAATAGACAGCAATTGACATTTCTACTTCTCCAGACAAATGAACAGAATATGAAATAAGTGACAGCTAACCAACCTACATATGGCGAGAAAAAAAAAACATTAAGTCTCTTTCTATTCCGAGCAACCGCTTCCACGTCAGCTGTTAACGTCTGCTGTTAAACATTTCTCAGCGAAAATTTAAAAAAAGAGAGGGCCTTGAGTTTATGTCAAGGGCCATCACGGCAGGTTCCAAGGACCCCCACGGCAGGTTCCAAGGACCCCCACGGCAGGTTCCAAGGACCCCCACGGCAGGTTCCAAGGACCTCCGGAGGTCCAAGGACCACCAGTTGGGAAACACTGTATTAGATAATTAAATTAAATATATAACCAAAATAATATATTTTGTGTAGCTGCCCACAATGTAATTTGATTTTCATGAAAGTCATGAAACAAGCTAACAATAAAATAACAAGTAAGAACAAAGAGATAAGAATATGAAAGTCATGAAACAAGCTAAGAATAAAATAACAAATTAAGAACAAAAGGATAAGACTGAAAGTCATGAAACAAGCTAAGAATAAAATAACAAATTAAGAACAAAAGGATAAGACTGAAAGTCATGAAACAAGCTAAGAATAAAATAACAAATTAAGAACAAAAGGATAAGACTGAAAGTCATGAAACAAGCTAAGAGTAAAATAACAACTACGAACAAAGAGATAAACTAAAAAAAAAATTGTGTTAAAAAAAACCGTAGTAGTGTTTGCCCTGTATCTTGCAGCTAAACTTGCTCGTTTAACTCTACGCTACAAAACATTTGAGCTGGGTGTAAAAGTGTGCACAATTCTAAAGGACTGTTTGGAAATACAGAGTTAAAGATATTTACTGAAACTAATTATATCCTATCGGTTTCTTCACTAAGATTTGTAGAAACGGTTAATGACTGGTTCAAAATTATAATTTTCAATTATTGTATATCTTAAGTTCTTCCTTATATAGAACAAGTCTGCGATTCTCCAACTGTTACCGACTTTGACACACTTTACAATGTAAATCTATATCGCGCTACATCTATCTTCATACTAAGCATTAGTTTATGGTATTTTACTGTTTACACTGGGCGAGATGTAATTTAAAGGAAAATATTTTTGCAGCCAAAATGTGGTGGCATATCTCTGCTTGTCCTGCGGCACACCAGCGTACCGGGGCACACCGTTTGAAAAACACTGAGATGGGTAACAGAAGCGACAAATATAGTAATAACGACACAGAGACAGCACATGACTTGTGTAAGAAACTGAATACAAGGGGACAAGCAAGAGCAAGAGAACTGGATACAAGGGGACAAGCAGGAGCAAGAGAACTGGATGATCTTTCAGAAGCAGCAGAGAAGGATCCATGCTGAATATAGAACACGCGTAATAAGCGATTGAAACTTAAATATCTTAAATTGTTACTTCTAACACCTGTCCTATGTGGTAGGATAGCTAAGACGGATTCACTGTCACCCGGGAGACAGTGGTTCAAGTCCAGGGGAAAAAAAATTAAGCGGGAAAATATGCAGCAACTTTCAGATCTCTAGGTGTCCAGTGGGGTCCAAAATCTCCTTTGATTGCCAGAGGACTTTGAACTGATGAAACACTTGCCTGAGGTGAATATTTCCTCGTGTAATCTACATCGCTGTGTAGATGTTGCTGTGTAGATGTTGCTGTGTAGATGTTGCTGTGTAGATGTTTCATATCCCTTACAATTAGAGTTTCTTGACTGCAGCGCGTTTGTACATTTTTCAAACAAGTACACTACTTCTATTTCAAACTGTTTATTGTAGAGCCCGGACTGAATAAATAATAAGCACGAATAGTTTGGGGTCATACGTGTACACAAAACTAAATATACAAATATTTTTTAAAAGCCACGGAAATTAAGCTGTGATAACACGATGTTAAAATTATTTAAAACAAACAAATAATAAGCGCAGCCGGCACTGCAGAAAATGGCGATACACGGTCAAAAACAGCTATAAGAATTTTATATTATTTTCGTGTTATAGGACTAACATGGAGAGCTAAAGTCCAGGAATCAGCCAAGACATCAAATGCACAAAATCAAGACAATCAAATTCGCAGTCAAGACATCAAAGTGACAAAGTCAAGACATCAAGTACATAAAGTCAAGACATCGAGTACATAAAGTCAAGACAACAAATACACAAGTTAACGCTGTACTTTCTGTCTGGCCTGACGCTGAGAAATAAACTTAATGATATGTATTTTTTTAACCGACTTTAAATTTCTGGGAGGAAAAGTGATAAAAAAGTGTAAAGAATGTAAATATTAAAATTCGTGCTAAAGGAGAAAGTTTAGTTAGTTTGTCACTTGCAGTTCCTAATCTTAGTTTACATTTAGAATTGGGAACGGTCTAGATTTTTATGGCAATCTATGAAAAGTTTACCTGAAATTTGACAACTTTTTCAGCCCTGCTCGAAGCTCAACTGTTGTCTTGGTTTGTCGGGGCCGACTGAAAGTTCTGTGACACGTCGATCGACCCATTTTCTGCTCGTCTCTTTCTCTCACAACGTTCCAGAAACCCTCCGGCATCTTCCGATGCTTCTCCCTGGCTGCTGCTAGTGCGGCCTGCTTGCAGCTCAGATATTTATATAGTCACAGATGGCGTGGCCGAAACCATAACTCTGACTCCGCCCACTGGAATTTTAAGCGTTCCTGAGTGTTGGGCGGTATCAGAACAGACCAGTAGTGGGGCTCTAGCAGGGCTTGGGTGGAGGAGCTGAATATGCGGCCAAACCTTGTGCAGGAGACTACGGAGGGGAGACAGGATGTGCTTCCCCTTATTATTTTCTATCCTGACACGATCTTCTTTCTGAGAAGCCATGTTCCTTCTCCGGATGACGAACATTTGGTATTCGATTTCCAGCTGCAAGTTTTTGGACGAAGTTGATCAAATCGCTGAAACTCTTCCTTAATAATTAATTCCACATGCCAATTTCTGCAGCGTGGCTGAAAGAAATTGAAAAAAAAAATAGACGCTAACTTAAGCTATTACACGCACTTTGCCAGAACAGTTTGACACGCACAACAAAACATGGCAGCGCTTGTCACGTGGTACGCATCTGAACGAAAACGAGGCTCTGAAAAAAGACATACTTCCTCCGAATGTCTGTCATGACGGCTAGACAGACAATTTCTCTGACATGTACGTGCAGCCAGACTTTGACAGAAAATGAGGATTAATCTGATGACCTATAAGGGGTGTTTCTTTCTTCTTATTTTTTTTTTAACTTGGACTAGCTCATATTAAATGGTCTAGATTTAGTGAAGTATCTCAGCAAGGACTGGACGTTACTAGTAGGATAGAAAGACTGTTTCGGTCAGTCTATAGTCTAGTGCAGTTTCTTATCCTGCACGTACAGACTACACACACAATTTTTGCGTTAAATTTAAAGTCTAGTGCAGTTTCTTATCCTGCAAGTACTGTCTACACATACACAATTTGTGTTAAATTTATAGAATAGTGCAGTTTCTACTCCCTTTGCTTCAGTGCCAAGAAGGGAAATACTTTGCCCAGGCTATGGAACAGGTCGTATGGTGCTGCTAAAACTGAAAATGAAACCGGACAGAAATAAATAATGCCGAAGAATAAGAGCATTCATCACTACATCTAGGATTGACAGAAACAAGTAGGCCAGAACCCAACACTACATCCAGGATTGACAGAAACAAGTAGGCCAGAACCCAACACTACATCCAGGATTGACAGAAACAAGTAGGCCAGAACCCAACACTACATCTAGGATTGACAGAAACAAGTAGGCCAGAACCCAACACTACATCTAGGATTGACAGAAACAAGTAGGCCAGAACCCAACACTACATCTAGGATTGACAGAAACAAGTAGGCCAGAACCCAACACTACATCTAGGATTGACAGAAACAAGTAGGCCAGAACCCAACACTACATCTAGGATTGACAGAAACAAGTAGGCCAGAACCCAACACTACATCTAGGATTGACAGAAACAAGTAGGCCAGAACCCAACACTACATCTAGGATTGACAGAAACAAGTAGGCCAGAACCCAACACTACATCCAGGATTGACAGAAACAAGTAGGTAGTAAGACTGAACACCATAAGAAGTAACATCTTATTAGCAGAAATGCAGATGAAACCACTGACAACAGTTATTGAGGAAAGACGCTGGCGATGGTTGGGACACGTGCTCCGAATGACTGACAACTCACTACCAAAAATAGCACTAAGATGGAAACCACAGGGGAACAGAAGTAAGGGTAGACCAAAAGAGACATGGAGAAGAACAACAGAAAGGATGTTGAGCAATAGAGGGCTCATCTGGGCAAGAGCAGAAAAAAAGGCGAAGGACAGGCATTTGTGGAAAACCCTTGCGGAAGCCCCATGTGCCCTGGGCACTTAAGGTTCAGATAGAGAGAGAGAGAGAGAGAGTAAGACTGAACAATGTCACAGGGGTCTGGTGTTAGTGCCCATATTTTCCTTGACCTGTCAGCGCATTAGATGGTGATAAGTCGGGTACCCATTTCTAAAGCTGGGTGACTGGGGCCCCTCCGATCGGATTCGATCCCCGACATTCGTGATGAGAGGCTAGTGCACTAACCATTTCGCCACCTACACGCCCATAGCGACAGCTGAAATTCATTAAAAAAAAGTTTTTATGTTGTGAGTGATCATCAACAAAGCCAGGCAATGAAGACCAATAGGGCAGGGTGACTTAACAGAAGGGACATAACCTTGAAACACCAGGTGTCGCTAGCTGTCTTAAAACACCAGGTGTCGCTAGCTGATGACGTTGTCTCTGACACGGGACAGACATGACTTCACAAAGACAACACAAAAGTATAAGAAGAAAAAAAATACAGGAAAAGAAATAAACTTATTCTAACTTATAAATCTTTGTCCTCTCGTGGCTAAGCGGTGTCGCTGTACCGAAGTCTTGTATTCGAATCCCATTCTCTTACTATCTTTCACTCAAGGCTGAAGCGGTCGGGTACATCCTTCGGGTACGTCCCATCACGGTCAGCCTGGCTGTTTTCAGCTTGATAAAACTGTACCTTTGGGAGGGCCGGTGCTGTTATAGTGGTCAGAGAAACATGGCTGGACAAGACCTTGTTGTGGCTTCTTGCTTGCTTTCATAAAAAGACACAATGGGGGCCTTCTTCACATCATCTAAAGGGGCCAAAGTTGAACGCGGCCCCAACGGCAAGGAGGGGAGTATTTCACAGAAGTGTCTTTGTCCGAATCTGTGCAGAGAGTCTAAGTAATGTGTCGTACCCACTACACATCTATCTCAGAGTGAGTCATCATCAGAACGTTCGCAGTCAACTCCTTCTCGGAGTTACAGGGAGACCCGAACATAGCAGTAACAGCAACAGCAGTAACAGCGAGGGCACCAATGACATCAACGGTAACAACATAACAAGCAACAAAGACAGCAGTAGCAATAACAGCAACAACAGCTACAACGACAACACATAATAGTAATAACATCAATAACAAGAGCCACAAAGACAGTAGCAGCAGCAGGAACAGCAGCAACAACAACATTGACAGTAATAGAAGTAACAATAACAGTAAAAACAACATCGACAATAACAAAAGTAACACCACCAGCAGTAACAGTAGAAAAGACACATACAACAGCAGTAACAGGGTATTGTTGGCATCAACAATAACAACAGCAAGAAACTATTTGTAACAAAAATAACAAAGCAATATAAAAAAGCAACAACTACAGCATCACCAACAATGGCAGTAACAATTTCGACAACAACAGCAACAAAAGACAACACTAACGAAAACAAAACGACAAGAACAACAACAAACAATAACAACAATAATCTTATCTTATATCTTATATCCTTCCCGTGCCGTTAGACGTCACATAGGGCTCGCAAAGTAGTTCGACAATTTTTTCCTGTCTTCGACGAGTCTTTCAACCTCATCAAAGGATTTTATGCCTGTTAATTTGGCCTCTCTTAATAATGTCCTCTTCAGAGTTTCACGCGGTCTGCCTCTTTTTCTTCGGCCTGTTGTGTTCCACTTGATAGCTTGTTTTGGGATTCTCTGATCATTTCTTCTCATCAAGTGACCAACATATGTCCATCTCCTTTTCCTGATCACCTATGAGACTGGTTGTTGTTCAGTCATCTGTCTATCTCTGCATTGTTCCTGAATTCATTCCACTTGATGCCGAGTATTTTCCTTAGGCAATTGTTTTCAAAAGAGTCTAATTTCTTTTCTATTTCTTTAGTTGTTTTCCAGCTTTCGCATGCATAAATGAGGGTGGATATTACATTTGAATTGAATAGTCTTAACTTGGTTTTGTGCTTATAACTTTTGAATTCCATATGTTCTCAAGATTCTTGAAGATTGATGCTGCTTTTGAAATTCTGATCCTAACTTCCTTTCTAGTGTCACCATCCTGGTCTATGTAGCTGCCAAGGTATGCAAATTGATTGACTTCTTCAATATCTGTCCCTTCTATGTGTATTTTTCCATTTTGATTGAGAGGAATTTTCATTATTTGTGTTTTGTCCTTGTTAATTACAAGTCCTATTTTGCTAGCCAGTGAAGACAGGCTATCTGTTTTTTCTTGCATGGAATTCACATTGTTACTGATAAGAGTTATGTCATCAGCACAATCAAGATCTTCTAGTTGGGTCCCATGTACCCAGTCAATACCTGTGTTACCTGTGCAGCATTACATCTAGGATTGACAGAAACAAGTAGGCCAGAACCCAACACTACATCCAGGATTGACAGAAACAAGTAGGTAGTAAGACTGAACACCATAAGAAGTAACATCTTATTAGCAGAAATGCAGATGAAACCACTGACAACAGTTATTGAGGAAAGACGCTGGCGATGGTTGGGACACGTGCTCCGAATGACTGACAACTCACTACCAAAAATAGCACTAAGATGGAAACCACAGGGGAACAGAAGTAAGGGTAGACCAAAAGAGACATGGAGAAGAACAACAGAAAGGATGTTGAGCAATAGAGGGCTCATCTGGGCAAGAGCAGAAAAAAAGGCGAAGGACAGGCATTTGTGGAAAACCCTTGCGGAAGCCCCATGTGCCCTGGGCACTTAAGGTTCAGATAGAGAGAGAGAGAGAGAGAGAGTAAGACTGAACAATGTCACAGGGGTCTGGTGTTAGTGCCCATATTTTCCTTGACCTGTCAGCACACTAGAGGGTGATAAGTCGGGTACCCATTTCTAAAGCTGGGTGACTGGGGCCCCTCTGATCGGATTCGAACCCCGACATTCGTGATGAAAGGCTAGTGCACTAACCATTTCGCCACCTACACGCCCCTAGCGACAGCTGAAATTCATTTTAAAAAGTTTTTATGTTGTAAGTGATCATCAACAAAGCCAGGCAATGAAGACCAATAGGGCAGGGTGACTTAACAGAAGGGACATAACCTTGAAACACCAGGTGTCGCTAGCTGTCTTAAAACACCAGGTGTCGCTAGCTGATGACGTTGTCTCTGACACGGGACAGACATGACTTCACAAAAACAACACAAAAGTATAAGAAGAAAAAAATACAGGAAAAGAAATAAACTTATTCTAACTTATAAATCTTTGTCCTCTCGTGGCTAAGCGGTGTCGCTGTACCGAAGTCTTGTATTCGAATCCCATTTTCTTACTATCTTTCACTCAAGGCTGAAGCGGTCGGGTACATCCTTCGGGTACGTCCCATCACGGTCAGCCTGGCTGTTTTCAGCTTGATAAAACTGTACCTTTGGGAGGGGAGGTGCTGTTATAGTGGTGAGAGAAACATGGCTGGTCAAGACCTTGTTGTGGCTTCTTGCTTGCTTTCATAAAAAGACACAATGGGGGCCTTCTTCACATCATCTAAAGGGGCCAAAGTTGAACTCGGCCCCAACGGCAAGGAGGGGAGTATTTCACAGAAGTGTCTTTGTCCGAGTCTGTGCAGAGAGTCTAAGTAATGTGTCGTACCCACTACACATCTATCTCAGAGTGAGTCATCATCAGAACGTTCGCAGTCAACTCCTTCTCGGAGTTACAGGGAGACCCGAACATAGCAGTAACAGCAACAGCAGTAACAGCGAGGGCACCAACGACAACAACGGTAACAACATAACAAGCAATAACAGCAACAACAGCTACAACGACAACACATAATAGTAATAACATCAATAACAAGAGCCACAAAGACAGTAGTAGCAGCAGGAACAGCAGCAACAACAACATCGACAGTAATAGAAGTAACAATAACAGTAAAAACAACATCGACAATAACAGAAGTAACACCACCAGCAGTAACAGTAGAAAAGACAACAGCAGTAACAGGGTATTGTTGGCATCAACAATAACAACAGCAAGAAACTATTTGTAACAAAAATAACAAAGCAATATAAAAAAGCAACAACTACAGCATCACCAACAATGGCAGTAACAATTTCGACAACAACAGCAACAAAAGACAACACTAACGAAAACAAAACGACAAGAACAACAACAAACAATAACAACAATAATCTTATCTTATATCTTATATCCTTCCCGTACCGTTAAACGTCACATAGGCCTCGCAAAGTAGTTCGACAATTTTTCCTGTCTTCGGCGAGTCTTTCAACCTCATCAAAGGATTTTATGCCTGTTAATTTGGCCTCTCTTAATAATGTCCTCTTCAGAGTTTCACGCGGTCTGCCTCTTTTTCTTCGGCCTGTTGTGTTCCACTTGATAGCTTGTTTTGGGATTCTCTGATCATTTCTTCTCATCAAGTGACCAACATATGTCCATCTCCTTTTCCTGATCACCTATGAGACTGGTTGTTGTTCAGTCATCTGTCTATCTCTGCATTGTTCCTGAATTCATTCCACTTGATGCCGAGTATTTTCCTTAGGCAATTGTTTTCAAAAGAGTCTAATTTCTTTTCTATTTCTTTAGTTGTTTTCCAGCTTTCGCATGCATAAATAAGGGTGGATATTACATTTGAATTGAATAGTCTTAACTTGGTTTTTGTGCTTATAACTTTTGAATTCCATATGTTCTCAAGATTCTTGAAGATTGATGCTGCTTTTGAAATTCTGATCCTAACTTCCTTTCTAGTGTCACCATCCTGGTCTATGTAGCTGCCAAGGTATGCAAATTGATTGACTTCTTCAATATCTGTCCCTTCTATGTGTATTTTTCCATTTTGATTGAGAGGAATTTTCATTATTTGTGTTTTGTCCTTGTTAATTACAAGTCCTATTTTGCTAGCCAGTGAAGACAGGCTATCTGTTTTTTCTTGCATGGAATTCACATTTTTACTGATAAGAGTTATGTCATCAGCACAATCAAGATCTTCTAGTTGGGTCCCATGTACCCAGTCAATACCTGTGTTACCTGTGCAGCATTTTGTCATTATGAAGTCTACAGTAATCCCAAAAAGTAAAGGAGACAGTATACATCCTTGTTTCACGCCTGTTTCAATCTGGAACCATTCACTCAATAATGGTTAGAATTTTTTTTCTTTTTTTCTCCATGGAAAGAAATAATGGAACATACCAGCTTTAGATGCAGAAGAGAATGGAGAGAGAGAGAGAGAGAGAGAGATGGGGAAGAGAGAGCGGGAGGGAGGGAGAGAAAGAGAAAAGGGGGAGGGAGAGAGAGAGGGATGGAGATAGATGGAGGAGAGCAAGAGGGAGGGAGGGAAAGAGAGAAAGAGGGAGAGAGAGAGGGAGGGAGAAATAGAGGGATGGAGAGAGAGAGGGAGGGAAAGGGAGAGGGAGGGAAGGAAAGAGAGAAAGAGGGAGGAAGGGAGATGGAGGGGGAGAGAGAGGGATGGAGAGAGAGGGAGGAAAAAGGAGAGGGAGGGAGGGAAAGAGAGAAAGAGGGAGGAAGGGAGATGCAGGAAGAGAAAGAAGGATGGAGAGTGAGAGGGAGAGAAAGGGAGAGGGAGGGAGGGAAGGGAGAAAGAGGGAGGAAGGGAGATGGAGGGAGAGAGGAAGCGGGAGGGAGGGAAAGAGAGAGAGAGAGGGAAGGAGAGGGAGGAAAAGGGAGGGAGGGAAGGAAAGAGAAGAGCTTTAATAAAGAGAATTCTCAAGAAAAAAAATCTCAAAGGGAAATAATAAACATCAAAGCCAGCTTGAATCCCTCACCAGAAAATAAGAGGAGTGCTAAACTGACATTTCCCTCCCTCTTTCTATTGAGCACGGTCGTCTCTTCATGCGCTTCTTTAGCTGTTTTCAGTCCAGTTTTTCAGTCTTTATTCCCCGCACAGACCACCGCCAGATTTCACATGTGTGATAAATCATGGATATCTGATCTCCACGTTAATTTTGGCAAGGAAATACTTCACTTCAGAAACATCTTCACGTACAGTTTCAAACATACAACCCCTGTATATACTCACCGCTTGAAATCTTCTGAAGAATCATCGCAGTTGTCTGTATAATTAACACTTTTTTCCTGTCAACTTTTGGCCTGTGGACTTTCAGTTGACGTGTGCAAAGATTGTGAACGAAAACACAGTACTCTCTAATTCTGCAATTAGTGTTTGAGAATGAAAAGGTAACTACACTGTCTGTGTTTTAGAATTCATGTATATGTTTAGTATTCCTATATATTTTTAGTATTCACATATACTTGTGTGTGTGTGTGTTTGTAGAAAGAAGGTCCAGGTTTCATTATTTGTAAGTTTTTATTTTCTTTTCAAGATGTTCAGAACTAGGAGTAATACATGGCCCCTGAACGTGTGTGATGGTGTGGAAGTTGAGAGAAAGAGAGCAGAATAAGAACTTTACTTTTTGAAAATAAAATTCGTCAGTTTGTTCGCTCATTTGAATTTTCAAAGCATTTCTTCAAATGATGAGCATAAGAAGAGAAGTCTGATGAGTGGATAGAAGATCAGGCACAGATAGAAGAGAAGTCTAATGATTGGGTAGAAGATCAGGCACAGACAGAAGAGAAGTCTAATGACTGGGTAGAAGATCAGGCACAGATAGAAGAGAAGTCTAATGATTGGGTAGAAGATCAAGCACAGATAGAAGAGAAGTCTAATGATTGGGTAGAAGATCAGGCACAGATAGAAGAGAAGTCTAATGATTGGGTAGAAGATCAGGCACAGACAGAAGAGAAGTCTAATGACTGGGTAGAAGATCAGGCACAGATAGAAGAGAAGCCTAATGATTGGGTAGAAGATCAGGCAAAGACAGAAGAGAAGCCTAATGATTGGGTAGAAGATCAGGCACAGATAGAAGAGAAGTCTAATGATTGGGTAGAAGATCAGGCAAAGATAGAAGAGAAGCCTAATGATTGGGTAGAAGATCAGGCAAAGACAGAAGAGAAGCCTAATGATTGGGTAGAAGATCAGGCAAAGATAGAAGAGAAGCCTAATGATTGGGTAGAAGATCAGGCACAGACAGAAGAGAAGTCTAATGACTGGGTAGAAGATCAGGCACAGATAGAAGAGAAGTCTAATGATTGGGTAGAAGATCAGGCAAAGATAGAAGAGAAGCCTAATGATTGGGTAGAAGATCAGGCACAGATAGAAGAGAAGCCTAATGATTGGGTAGAAGATCAGGCACAGATAGAAGAGAAGTCTAATGACTGGGTAGAAGATCAGGCACAGATAGAAGAGAAGCCTAATGATTGGGTAGAAGATCAGGCACAGATAGAAGAGAAGTCTAATGATTGGGTAGAAGATCAGGCAACAGATAGAAGAGAAGTCTAATGATTGGGTAGAAGATCAGGCACAGATAGAAGAGAAGCCTAATGATTGGGTAGAAGATCAGGCACAGATAGAAGAGAAGTCTAATGACTGGGTAGAAGATCAGGCACAGATAGAAGAGAAGCCTAATGACTGGGTAGAAGATCAGGCACAGATAGAAGAGAAGCCTAATGATTGGGTAGAAGATCAGGCACAGATAGAAGAGAAGTCTAATGACTGGGTAGAAGATCAGGCAAAGATAGAAGAGAACACCAGTAGCAAACAGGGGGAGACAAGGTCTGTATGATAGATAGATAGGTAGATAGATAGATAGATAGATAGATAGATAGATAGATAGATAGATAGATAGATAGATAGATAGATAGATAGATAGATAGATAGATAGATAGATAGATAGATAGACAGGAAATCTGAAGAAAGAAGGTGCCCTATGAATGTAACCTATCATCTGAGGGATGACATTTGTCACGTGACTTAGCACGAATAACTGCTGCTCCAAGGAAAATGTCATCTTTCTGTGGGGCTCTGGTTGTTTGAAGTGCATGGGAACCAGTTCAGTAGCAGGTTTGTGGATGTAGGTGAAACTTTAATATCTCCCAACCCTCGATGTCACTGAGACCTGGAAAAAAAAGCGAGGCGAGGTTTCATCAAACTTGACGATCAGAAAACGTTTTAAGTAGATTTGTAAGGTATTGTTGTGTTCTCACACAGAACAATATGGCGGGAACGCTCAAGTTGGAAGAAGACTATGCAACTATCAGGGCACAACATCCGTTCATAGTCTAAGGCTTGTAAATAATTTCACAGCGATATTAACCGTAAGCAATTTCAGTTGAATAAAAGCATAACTTTGCCCGCTTTAAGCTGGTGATTATGTCGCGAACAAGACGTGCTATAATTACAGCATGGAAGTCAGGGGAAACTACAGGATAGATCTAGTATGCTTTCTCCTCACTTTTGTCTTCAGCGCTTTGTTGTTTGTTCCTGTTTGCGTAGACTCTGCCCAGATCTTGCGAACCATGGGGTGATATGTTAAATACTTGGGTTTTTTTTTTGTCTTGACACGAAAACACGTATTTAGAAGAAGTGAATTGAAAACTTCTCGTTAATTTTAATTATCAAGTGTTGCTCAGGCAAGTTTGGTGATTATTTACTTCGACTCCCTCCGGTCCTTGAGGTCTCATTTGTTTTTTTTTTTTTCTTTAACTCTTCCACAGTCAGCCATCAGCGTCATGTTCCATCTCCACATGTGAAGTGTTGCTGTAGATCTATCTATCTATCTATCTATCTATCTATCTATCTATCTATCTATCTATCTATCTATCTATCTATCTATCTATCTATCTATCTATCTATCTATCTATCTATCTATCTATCTATCTATCTATCTATCTATCTATCCATCCATCCATCCATCCATCCATCCATCCATCCATCCATCCATCCATCCATCCATCCATCCATCCATCCATCCATCCATCCATCCATCCATCTATCTATCTATCTATCTATCTATCTATCTATCTATCTATCTATCTATCTATCTATCTATCTATCTATCTATCTATCTATCTATTGTTATATATTGTTAGAAATTATTTTAATGTTTGTTAAAAAAAACATATGTTAGAAGATCTGTATTTACAATGTATTTTTATTTATGTATATGTCTTCTTGTGTATGTGTGCGTGAGTGCTATTTTATTAGGTTAATTACTTCTTCTCTTTTACCTTGAATGTAGTAGTTAAATCTTACACTCTTTTGATATGTTTTTCCTAATTTAATTTGTATTTTTGTACTAAATCAAGTGTATGGGAAGAATGAAAGATGGAGTGATGAAGGGCAGAATGTAAGACGGGACTGCGTGCCGAATTCTTTACCCTTTAAAAATAAAGATTATTCATTCATTCATTCATTCTATCTATCTATCTATCTATCTATCTATCTATCTATCTATCTATCTATCTATCTATCTATCTATCTATCTATCTATCTATCTATCTATCTATCTATCTATCTATCTATCTATCTGTCTGTCTATCTACCTATCTATCTATCTATCTATCTGTCTGTCTATCTACCTACCTACCTACCTACCTACTTACCTACCTACCTATCTATCTATCTATCTATCTATCTATCTATCTATCTATCTATCTATCTATCTATCTATCTATCTATCTATCTGTCTGTCTGTCTGTCTATCTATCTATCTATCTATCTATCTATCTATCTATCTATCTATGCTCTTTCTCGAGTCTCCTACCGTGAGGACGTGTTTTTTCTCAGCTCCGAATTCTCGGATGTTCTATTTGGTTCTACAAGGAATAGAAGGAAATGTTCTATGTGGTTCTACAAGGAGTACAAGGAAATGTTCTATGTGGTTCTACAAGGAATACAAGGAAATGTTCTATATGGTTCTACAAGGAATACAAGGAAATGTGTATTGAAACTTATATCAGTGTTTTCATCTTGTGATCGTGATTATGATGAAGTAAGCGAGAAATATAAATTGTGTGTTTTTTTCTGGGATAATTCCAGAAATATCGTAAGTTGTGTTCTTCACTTATTAATCATCTATTTTGTTTGTTTTTCACACTTGTGGTGGCCCGGCTAATCCGTTGACTAAACAAAGCCAGGGTCAGACTATGGACGCGGTAAACTATTGTTCCACTGTTGTAAGTACCTACACGTAAGATGATAAAGTGTGAGGAAGAAGAACCAGGTGAGATTACGAGGCCGTGTAGTCGCCGTGATGGACTACTGTCCATCTAAAAACTACACGCTTAATAAAAAGAAGGCCCATGAGGCTAAACTCACAATACTCTTCAATACGAGAGTGTAAAGCAAGCCATGGATGAATGGTATCACACCCAAAGTGAAAAACGGACAGACAAAGATGACGCAAATGTAGAAAATATAATAAAAGCGCCACCACTTACCATTCACTTATCTTATATCTTATATCCTTCCCGTGCCGTTAAACGTCACATAGGGCTCGCAAAGTAGTTCGACAATTTTTCCTGTCTTTGGCGAGTCTTTCAACCTCATCAAAGGATTTTATGCCTGTTAATTTGGCCTCTCTTAATAATGTCCTCTTCAGAGTTTCACGCGGTCTGCCTCTTTTTCTTCGGCCTGTTGTGTTCCACTTGATAGCTTGTTTTGGGATTCTCTGATCATTTCTTCTCATCAAGTGACCAACATATGTCCATCTCCTTTTCCTGATCACCCATGAGACTGGTTGTTGTTCAGTCATCTATCTTATCTATGCATTGTTCTTGAATTCGTTCCACTTGATGCCGAGTATTTTCCTTAGGCAATTGTTTTCAAAAGAGTCTAATTTCTTGTCTATTTCTTTAGTTGTTTTCCAGCTTTCGCATGCATAAATGAGGGTGGATATTACATTTGAATTGAATAGTCTTAACTTGGTTTTTGTGCTTATAACTTTTGAATTCCATATGTTCTCAAGGTTCTTGAAGATTGGTGCTGCTTTTGCAATTCTGATCCTAACTTCCTTTCTAGTGTCACCATCCTGGTCTATGTAGCTGCCAAGGTATGCAAATTGATTGACTTCTTCAATATCTGTCCCTTCTATGTGTATTTTTCCATTTTGATTGATGGGAATTTTCATTATTTTTGTTTTGTCCTTGTTAATTTCAAGTCCTAATTTGCTAGCCAGTGAAGACAGGCTATCTGTTTTTTCTTGCATGGAATTCACATTATTACTGATAAGAGTTATGTCATCAGCAAAATCATGGTCTTCTAGTTGGGTCCCATGTACCCAGTCAATACCTGTGTTACCTGTGCAGCATTTTTTCATTATGAAGTCTACTGTAATCCCAAAAAGTAAAGGAGACAGTATACATCATTGTTTCACGCCTGTTTCAATCTGGAACCATTCACTCATCACTTATACCACAGCAAAAACAAAATGTTGGTACAGGATGCAGCTGAGGCTTTTGGTTCCTGGTTGTCTGATGAGTTCAGTCTATTACAAGAGTCAACCACCAGGACAGAAATAGCAGCTAACTTGCGTCATGCACAAGACACTCTTCTAGCAGTACTTGACTGCCAGGACAACACACTCGATGTAACTGGATAAAGTCCTATTTACACAATAGAAGAGCTAGAGTAATAATGGATGGACACAAAAGTCAGAAAGTACTTCTGCGACACGGTGTACCACAAGGAGGAGTCCTTTCGCCTACACTATTCCTTGTATTCATTAATGACCTGGTCAAGGAACTTCCCTATGGAATCAAAGCGGCACTGTATGCAGATGATCTGGTCATGTGGTGTACAGATGAATATGCGACAGTTGCTACACAGAGACTCCAAAGAGCAACAGACATCTTGACATCATGGACAAACAAATGGTGTGTAAGTATCAACACAGAGAAATCAAGTACCACTCTGTTCACCCTCTCATCTAAACAGAAAGCAGGTAAGATCTTTGTAAATGAAATACCCTTAAGGATGGACAACCAACCCACTTACTTAGGAGTGACTCTTGACTCAAAACTGACGTGGAAGCAACACATCAACAGTGCAGAAGCAAAAGCCAGAAGAAAACTAGCCATATTAAGAAAATTGAGTGAAACCACATGGGGAGCTAGTGAAAGAGTTCTCAAGAATGTATATCAGCAAAGTATTCTTGCCAGGAGCTGACTGCAATAGTGACCATGATCCACTCTGTGGAAAAGTTAGAATAAAGCTAAAGAAAGCAGGCAGAAAAGTGAGAAACATCAAACTGAATACAGAACTTCTTAAAAATGACCAAGAACTGCGAGAACAATACAAAGTTATTATAACAAATAGATACAATGCAATAGCAAAGATAAATAGTATAGATGAACAATGGGAAATGTTAAGAGATTCTATCCACCAAACTGTTAAGGAGATAATACCACCAAAAAAAGAAGCCCCTAAAAATAAATGGATGACAGACGACATCTTAGGACTGATGGACAAGAGGAGGAGGAGTAAAAATAACGAGGAAAAATATAGCAAGATAAATAAATAAATAAGACGCAAATGCAGAGAAGCAAAAGAAGTGTGGTTAAATGAACAGTGCAGACAGATAGAGGACGCTCATAATAAAGACAGCAAAAACATGCATAAACGAATTAATGAACTCACAGGCAGGAAAACAAAATATACCACAGGATGCCTGAAATCGAAAGAAGGTAAAATGTTAATGGGAAAAGAAGACATTGTGGACAGGTGGACAGAGTATATTGGTGAGCTATATGGAGGAGAAAGAGCAGAATTAACACCAGATACTGAAAACTGTGATGGACCGCCAATACTTGAAGATGAAATCATAGATGCTATCAAACACATGAAGAAAGGAAAAGCGACTGGGCCTGATAATATAACAATAGAAGAAATAGAGGCACTAGAGGAGACAGGAATAAAAATAATAACCAAGTTACTGAATGATATTTACAACAGTGGTTATATTCCCAGTGACCTGATTAAATCCACGTTTATAGCACTACCAAAGAAACCAGGTGCAAAGGAATGTGACGACCACCGGACTATCAGCCTCTCATGTCACATAACGAAGCTACTTCTGAGAATCATTATGAGAAGAACAAGGAAAAAGATAAAAATGGAAATAGCATATGAACAGTTTGGATTTGTTGAAGGAAAGGGAACACACAATGCCATTTATGCTTTACGAACACTAACAGAAAGAGCTTTAGAAGTACAGAAAGATCTCTACTTATGCTTCATTGATTACACCAAGGCATTTGATAAGGTGAAACATAGTGAAATTATTAAAATGCTTGAAGACATCAGTATAGACGGCAAAGACTTGAGGATTGTAAAACATCTATACTGGCAGCAAGAAGCAGCAGTTCGAGTTGAAAATAGAATTGGAAAATACCAACCTATAAAACATGGGGTGCGACAAGGATGTGTACTATCTCCAGACCTTTTTTCTCTGTACAGCGAGAATATTCTAAGAACAATCATCACAGAACCAGGCATAAAAATTGGAGGATACAATATTAACAACCTTCGGTATGCTGACGACACAGTACTGATAGCAGAGAACCAACAAGACCTGCAAAATCTCTTGGATAAAGTCGCCAAAGAAAGTGAACAGAAAGGCCTTACTTTGAACATCAAAAAGACAGAGACTACGGTTATATCTAAGAAACAAAATCCACCAGCATGCAGTATAAAATTAAACGGAACCATTCTAAAGCAGGTGCAGAAATTCAAATACCTTGGAGCAGTAATAACTTCAGATGGGAAATGCAAAACAGAAATTAGGAACAGAATAGGCCAAGCAAAGACTGCATTTCAGAGAATGAGAAACATATTATCCAACACATCTTTATCAATGAATGTTAGAAAACGAGTCCTAAAATGTTATATTGAACCTATCTTGTTATATAGAAGTGAATCATGGACAATAGGCAAGTCTGCACAAAAATCATTGGAAGCAGCAGAAATGTGGTTTATTAGAAGAATGTTGCGAATCCCCTGGACAGCAAAAATAACTAATGAAGAATGTATGAGAAGAGCTGGAGAGACAAAAAACCTTGTCAGAAAGATAAGAGAGAGACAATGTACTTTCATAGGACATGCAATGAGAAGAGGGGGCATTGAAAATATTATAACAACAGGAAAAATAGAAGGAAGAAGATCAAGAGGAAGACCAAGAGAAATGATACTGGACAGTCTGATGGGATGGTGTGAGAGGAGATCACCAACTGAACTGATGGCCTGCATGAAGGATCGGGTACTCTGGAGAAGCATAATAGCCAACGCCAGTCGGCACGGCACCTGATGATGATGATGATTCTACCACATTTAGAATATGGCTCAACATCTTGGTGCACAGCATCAAACACTACGCTGCATAATCTAGACAAGGTTCAAAATCAGTCACTACGGATTATCACAGGTGCCATGAGGTCCACATCAATAGTAGAAATGGAGAAAATAGTTGGTGTTCAACCGCTAAAGGAACGTAGAGACACAAAGGTCATGACCATGGGAGAAAAATTCCTTAGCTCTGTAAGCCATCCCCTGAAGGAGAGATTCAATAACTTGGCATTAGGACGGTTTAAAAGAAGCAGCTTCATTCATCAGGCCAAGCGTATGCGTAAGCTGATACCTGACCTTCCAACTGTAGTCGCTCCATTATCATCTGTACCAGAGCATACACCATGGAAAGAAGCAGATTATACACAAATAACTATTCAGACTGAAGTGAAAGGTGTGCAGAATGGTGAGATGCAGAGCAGTCTTGTAAGATCAACAGTCACACTCAGTGTTCTAGATGACAAATATCCATGTGACACCTGGATACGTGTGTATACAGATGGATCTGCACATAATGCCATAAAGAATGGAGGGGCAGGAGCATATATTGAATATCCAAACAACACCATTGACAAGATTTCCATACCCACTGGTAAATACTGCAACAACTTCGATGCAGAAGTTAGGGCAATTATTGCTGCAGTTGAAAAACTATCAGACTCCAGAATTGATACATGTTCTGTAGTAATTCTCACAGATGCAAGATCAGTACTGGAAGCTCTTCAGTGCAACAAACTACCAGACCTTAAAGATGCCTTGTCAAAAACTGGCTTACAACATGGAGTCACTTTGCAATGGATTCCCTCCCACTGTGGGATACCAGGCAATGAGAAAGCTGACCATCTGGCCAAAGAGGGCACTGAAATGGAGCAACCAGACATACCAATCACCTATAAACAGAAGAAAAGCATGATAAAAACCTACAGGAAGCCACAAACACCACCACATGATGACTATCACATGCTAAACAGAAAGGAACAAGTCACCATCTTCCGTCTCCGAACAGGACACAGCCGACTCCGAAGTCATATGTATACAAAGTTTAAGGTTGGTACTACTAATCTATGTACATGTGCCCAGGTGCCCCAAACTGTGGAACATATCCTCCAGAACTGCATCAACTACGAGACACTGAGAAATAATTACTGGCCCAGTGAAATCACTAAAGAAGATAAGCTCTACGGTTCCATACATGAGTTAAAAAAACAGTGAAATTTATCCAAGAGACAGGACTGCAGTATAGACAGACAATGCGAACGAAGAAGAAGAAGAAGAAGACACTCGATGCACCAGAAGCTTGTCTAGAGAACATGGCAGGAGACCAGCTGAACAATCCTGACACCGAACATGCGGGAGTAGTCGTGTCAGACTCAACATCTACACATACTGATGACCACACAGTCCAGCAAGTAACTCCCCTTGTGCTGAAATCACAAGATCCTGGTCTACCTACTACTGTCATGTGCATCACAAACCACAGTTGTCCAGAGTTTCTTCATGATCGAAGTTCTCTGGCAACCTTCAACTTCTGGCGAAGGGCCATCAGTTCCTTTTAGCGAGGAAGTAATAAATGCTGTCAAGGAGTTAGTAAAGACCCTCATCAAAGACATGGCTGCCGAAATAAAACAGTCTCTCAGTAGTGAAAATGACAGTCTCAGAAGAGAAATCATGACTCTCAGAGAGGAAAATCATAGCATGAAATGTCTTATTGATTTGATGCGGTCAGAAACTCTCAGTCAAAATAACATTCAAGAAAATAGCGTCCAGAAAGATTCTACAGATGAAAGTGGCCCAAATCAGGGGACACAATCACAAGCCGAGCCATCGTCTCCGAGCTCATCAAATAAATCCCGACAGGAACTTGAGCTTACGCCCAGACAGCGCAGGAAAGAATCATCAGAAGAAGTGAAAGAAGTCAACACAATGTACCCCATCGATGTACACATTAGCAACAAGTTTGAAGTTCTGCAGGACAGTTCAGCAACAAGCAATCAACAGGTGCCTACATCACCAAAAACAGACATGGTTCACAAGCATTCCTCTCAGCAGCCTCCAAATCGAAATCACCACCAGCACCATCCCATCCCAGTCACCAGCACCATCCTAGTCACCAGCACCATCCTAGTCACCAGCACCATCCCAGTCACCAGCACCATCCTAGTCACCAGTCACCAGCACCATCCTAGTCACTGGCACCATCCCAGTCACCAGCACCATCCTAGTCACCAGCACCATCCTAGCCACCAGCACCATCCTAGTCACCAGCACCATCCTAGTCACCAGCACCATCCCAGTCATCAGCACCATCCTAGTCACCAGCACCATCCCAGTCATCAGCACCATCCCAGTCACCAGCACAACTTCCACATCAAAGAAAACACTAATCATCTGGTGATTGGAGACTCCCTAATGAAAGGAATCTATGCTGACCGGTTGTCCATCTCAGCGGAGGACATAGTCTCAGTGCTTCCGTTACCAGGGGCCGCTATCATGAAAATAATAGGAACACTGAGATAATAGGAACACTGAGATAATAGGAACACTGAGATAATAGGAACACTGAGATAATAGGAACACTGAGATAACAGGAACACTGAGATAATAGGAACAAAGATCATGAGGACAACAGTTCATGTTGGCATCAATGACAGCATGAGTGGTTTGACCCTCAGACCCTACGATCTTCATGTCCTGATATCGACAATTAAACAGAAATTTCCAAACACATCAATCTTCATATCCTCAATCATACCTGCCTACTCTGGTGCTGGGCGTCGCTTGGCACACAACAACAACAACAACAGAATTCTCAGCACACTGTGCCAACAAAACAACTTAAGTTTCATCGACAACTCCCCGTTCTTCTCTTCGGAGTCTGGGCTCCCAAGAAAAGACTTTATCGTGATCAGATCCACACCAACAAGATCGGTACTAGCATACAAGCTAAAAATATCAAGTACCCCGCTCGAACGCAGCAGGACAGAGTGTCACCGTCAGGCAACATAAAGCAGGACAGAGTGTCACTGTCAGGCAACATAAAGCAGGACAGAGTGTCACTGTCAGGCAACATAAAGCAGGACAGAGTGTCACTGTCAGGCAACATAAAGCAGGACAGAGTGTCACTGTCAGGCAACATAAAGCAGGACAGAGTGTCACTGTCAGGCAACATAAAGCAGGACAGAGTGTCACTGTCAGGCAACATAAAGCAGGACAGAGTGTCACTGTCAGGCAACATAAAGCAGGACAGAGTGTCACTGTCAGGCAACATAAAGCAGGACAGAGTGTCACTGTCAGGCAACATAAAGCAGGACAGAGTGACACCATCAGGCAACATAAAGCAGGACAGAGTGCCATCTTCAGGCAACATAAAGTAGGACAGAGTGTCACCGTCAGGCAACATAAAGCAGGACAGAGTGTCACCGTCAGGCAACATAAAGCAGGACAGAGTGCCACCATCAGGCAACATAAAGCAGGACAGAGTGCCACCATCAGGCAACATAAAGCAGGACAGAGTGCCACCATCAGGCAACATAAAGCAGGACAGAGTGCCATCTTCAGGCAACATAAAGTAGGACAGAGTGTCACCGTCAGGCAACATAAAGCAGGACAGAGTGTCACCATCAGGCAACATAAAGCAGGACAGAGTGCCACCATCAGGCAACATAAAGCAGGACAGAGTGTCACCGTCAGGCAACATAAAGCAGGACAGAGTGTCACCGTCAGGCAACATAAAGCAGGACAGAGTGCCACCGTCAGGCAACATAAAGCAGGACAGAGTGTCACCGTCAGGCAACATAAAGCAGGACAGAGTGTCACCGTCAGGCAACATAAAGCAGGACAGAGTGTCACCGTCAGGCAACATAAAGCAGGACAGAGTGCCACCGTCAGGCAACATAAAGCAGGACAGAGTGCCACCGTCAGGCAACATAAAGCAGCGAAGACAAGTAAAAACCCGTAACACTCGTGGGACCACCTCTTCTCTGATTACACAACCTCCTGTGTCCTCCAAAACCCCACTACCTGCCCCCATACCAATGCCCACTCCAGCTCCTTTATCCTCCCCATATGACTCATCCTCTTCGCACGACTCCATTTTCCCGACCCCTTCCCACTCGGTAGCCCCAACCATCCAGGCAAATCACTGCTAACACAACCCAGAATCTACCACACCCACGGCAATGGAATCAAGATTTACATTATCTCATGCAGTTCAGCCCAGCAGCTTTAAGCCAAGCCTTCATGATGTCTGTCATCCACAAGCAACACATGTCACCGAAGTTCAGACAATAGGAACTGTGACATTTCAAGAAATATCTTGTTATTCAATTATCTATCATTGTAACCTTATCATTACTAGGTGCAGAAAATGGCCCAGATAGTTGATGAGTGGCTACGAAAGGAAGGTCTCAGAATTGGTCATTTAAACATTTACCACCTGTTAGGGAAATTTTCTGAGGCAACTGATATAGTTAATCATAACTTCTATGTCTTTGGCTTTTCAGAAAGTCGTCTAAACAAAAATATAACTGACGAAGACATTAGGATAGACGGTTATAATTTACTTCGACGTGACCCTACAAGGAAGCTTGAGACAGGATTAGTTGTATATGTTACCACAGCCATATACTTTTACAGTAGAACAGACCTTGAGACAGGATTAGTTGTATATGTTACCACAGCCATACACTCTTGCCATAGAACAGACCTTGAGACAGGATTAGTTGCATATGTTACCACAGCCATACACTCTTGCCATAGAACAGACCTTGAGACAGGATTAGTTGTATATGTTACCACAGCCATACATTCTTGGCGTAGAACAGACCTTGAGACAGAATTAGTTGTATATGTTACCACAGCCATACACTCTTGCAGTAGAACAGACCTTGAGACAGAATTAGTTGTATATGTTACCACAGCCATACACTCTTGCAGTAGAACAGACCTTGAGACAGAATTAGTTGTATATGTTACCACAGCCATACACTTTTGCAGTAGAACAGACCTTGAGACAGAATTAGTTGTATATGTTACCACAGCCATACATTCTTGCAGTAGAAAAGACCTTGAGACAGGATTAGTTGTATATGTTACCACAGCCATACACTCTTGCCATAGAACAGACCTTGAGACACCAGATATTGAATGCATGTGGTTGGAAATCAGACTTCCAAAGTAGAGCCCAATCTTAATTGGGTTTCTGTATCGTAATCCAAATTCAACAGCATTGTGGTATGTTAACTTTACAAGTATGATGGATTATGTTTTGTCTTTTAATTTAAAGGATATAATTGTTCTTGGAGATTTCAATATTAATTACAGACAAACAGATGCTATATATAACAATGATATTGTTTTATCATACAGTTTTTCCCAAATTATCACTAAACCTACCAGAGTAACTGAAATAGCATCCACACTAATAGATCACATACATGTAGCTCATCATCCACACTAATAGATCACATACATGTAGCTCATCATCCACACTAATAGATCACATACATGTAGCTAACCCAGAACACAGAATATAAAGTCCCTCACACATCACCGAGTGATCATTATCCAGTCTGTTCGACATGGACACGACATGGCTTGAAACTTCCCCAAAACAAACATACCAGTATTCAATTTAGAAGTTTCAGCAAATTCAGCTTAGAACTATTTCTGAAAGAGTTACAAGCAGCAGCTCTAGATCATGTGTACCAACTTACTGACCCTGATAAGGCCCTGGAATACTGGATAAAAACATTCAGGGATATTTGACAAGCATGTTACTATTAAAGAGGTAAGAGTTAAACATCAAGTGAAGTCCCTCTGGATAACACCTGAGATATTGCAAGTCATGAGGGAAGGGGATCAGGCCCGCAAAATTAAGGAATTCACCGATTACCTAGAAATAGAGTTCAGTATTTAATTAGGCAAGAAAAGAGAAATTACTTTAGGAACCTAATTCAGAATAAATCAGACAGTAAGTCTGTCTGGAAAGCAATTAACATTCTAGCAAACAAGAGAAAACAAGTCTGACTTGCAGAGTTATAATCATGTGCCCACTTGTGAAGAGTTCAGCAATCACTTCAGAGAAGAAGTCAATATATTAAAATCTTCACTACCAACCCCTATTTTTGATTTAAGTGAATTAAATAAATTTTTAAGTGGTAAATGTGCAAATCTAAAGCAACCCAGTATTCCTTTCATATCAGTTAGTGAAGTTTACAATTATTTTTCATCTTTAAAGAACAACAACACAGCAGGACTTGATGAAATCAGCAACAAGATATCACGCTACTCTGCCCCAGTAATTACAGATACTCTAACACACATTTACAATCAGTGCATTGCATATTGTCACTTTCCTGAGGCTTTTAAAATAGCAAAAATATATCCACTTTTAAAATCTGGTTCGGAGAAAAATCCCTCAAGCTATAGACCATTTTCCATTCTATCAACTTTGTCTAAACCCCTAGATAAACATAAACAAAAAACAACCTTACAACACATGCAAGGAAATGATTTTCTTGTTGACTGTCAGTCAGGTTTTAGGCCGAAACATTCCTGCCACACAGCTCTCACAAAAATGACAGAATGTTGGTTTTCTAATATAAACGATAAAACACTACAGCTCCATGTTGGAACTTCACAGATAGAGAATGCTACTGAACATAAAACTCTAGGTCTTATGATTGACCACCTCAGCTGGAATCATCATGTAGACAATCTAACCAAACTCATTGCACAAAAAGTTTACCAATTTACTAACAGTAAACATTTCTTGACATAGACACGAGAAAAATATGCTACATATCACTTAGACTACTGCTCCACAGTCTGGGATGGTTGTTCCATGTCAAACATGAAAAGACATTACTCACTTCAAAAACGAGCAGTTCATTCATTCATTCATTTGCATGTCCCTTGCGGAACTTTGCCTCCCAAACAGCACTCCTGTAGGCCTCTCGGTTGTGAGCAAGATGGCCTGCTGCTGTTGCATCCATTTCCAGATCGTCAACGATGTCTTGCAGCCATCTTCGTCTTGGTCTTCCTCTTTTTCTTTTTCCCATTATGTATCCTTCCAATACGGTCTTCTCTAAATTATCATGACGTTTAATGTGTCCAAAATATTTCAGTTTTCTCTCTTTAATCCTCTTCACTAGCCAGCCTTCTTCAATATTAAGCTCTTGTAGTATATATATATTTGTTCTTTTTTGTGTCCACGATATTTGGAGAACTCTTCTGTAGCATTTACATTCAAAGGCATTTATGTGTTTCTCAGCTGTTTTGTTAAGTGTCCAGGTCTCACAGGCATATGTTGCGATGGGAAAGATGCATGCCCTTAAAAATCTTATTTTTGTGGTTCTGTCTGTTCCTCTCCACAGATTCTTTATTTGTTTTACTTTCTGAAGAGCGATAGATGTCCTCCTTTTAATTTCCCTCATTGTATCTCCATTATTACTTAGTAGCGATCCAAGATATTCAAAACTCTCCACTTCTTCCAGTTTTTCCTCATTGATACATATTTCAGTTGCCTTGTTTGTTTTGTCAAACGAGCAGTAAAGCTTATAAATGACAAATATGCAGCACGTATTGCAAAAAAGGACAAACATCTTGATATTCTACCCCTCAAGAAGAGATTTCTTTTCAGCAAGGCCAAGTTAATTCATACAATTCTATCGCACAGTGCTCCACCCTATCTGTGGTCGTTGGTCAAATCCAACCCAAAACACAGTCAACGCTTAAGCAATTGTATTTTCCCAAAACCAAGGCTTCACATGTTTAAAAAAAGCTTATCTTACTCAGCTGCCCACCTCTGGAATGCCCTACCAATTCACATAAAACTTATAAGTAATATTCGTTCTTATAACTTTAAACTTTGTCAACATCTGTTTGATATGGACTATATGCCTCCCTAAGCATAGTTTAAAGTAGTTTAATGTATGACTTGAGTGTTGTAATTTTAAAAATTATGTTTAATACTGCTTTTCTATAAATTTGTTAGTTTTGAATGAATGTTGTTGCGTAAATCAGAGTGTAGAGTGTATGGACATGAGATAAGTTTATTATTTATTTATGTAATCATTGAATGTGTCTTCATGATTATTATGGTCATTAACAAATGCTGAATGACTGTGACTGAGTGAAAGCTGTATGATGAAGGGCAGAATGTTAGACGGGCCTGCGTGCCAAATTCTTAACCCTTTGAAAATAAAGTATGTTCTATCTATCTATCTATCTATCTATCTATCTATCTATCTATCTATCTATCTATCTATCTATCTATCTATCTATCTATCTATCTATCTATCTATCTATCTATCTGTCTGTCTGTCTATCTATGTCCGCCCACGAGTTGCGACTTCGTGAATAGTTCTACGTCCTCTGAAAATAAAGTTGTTCTTTCATTCGTTCTAACTATCTGTCTTTTTGTCTGTCTGTCAATCTCTCACCTACATGCCTGCAAGTCTCTTTGTCTGTCTGTCAATCTTACACCTACTTGCCTGCAAGTCTCTTTGTCTGTCTGTCAATCTCTCACCTACTTGCCTGAAAGTCTCTTTGTCTGTCTGTCAATCTTACACCTACTTGCCTGCAAGTCTCTTTGTCTGTCTGTCAATCTTACACCTACTTGCCTGCAAGTATTTTTGTCTGTCTGTCAATCTTACACCTACATGCCTGCAAGTATTTTTGTCTGTCTGTCAATCTTACACCTACATGTCTGCAAGTCTTTTTGTCTGTCTGTCAATCTTACACCTACTTGCCTGCAAGTCTTTTTGTCTGTCTGTCAATCTTACGCCTACATGCCTGCAAGTCTTTTTGTCTGTCTGTCAATCTTACACCTACATGCCTGAAAGTCTTTTTGTCTGTCTGTCAATCTTACACCTACATGCCTGCAAGTCTTTTTGTCTGTCTGTCAATCTTACACCTACATGCCTGAAAGTCTTTTTGTCTGTCTGTCAATCTTACGCCTACATGCCTGCAAGTCTTTCTGTCGCTCTGTCTACCAACTGCTCGGGATAAAGTAACAAAAAAAAAACGACCTATCAATGCCAAACAAAATGACATAATCACACTCAAATGTTAGCGCAGAAGAGCAAAAACAAAATGACATCATCATTAACGCCGACACTATTAACAACGATGTAATTGCTTACGTTTAAACAGAGCTAGGAATTTTCTCGTTCTCTGCTTGAGAGAAAACACTCATTCATTCATTCATTCGTTCATTCATAGGACTTTGGTGTTATTTTTGGCGCTGGTGCCGAGCGTTTCCCCAACTTTCAGAAACATCTTTCAGATGTTGTTAATGTTAAGTTTCTCTTGTTATCTTTGCTGATAATATGACTGCTGTTGCTGTTGTTTGTACTATTCTTTAAACCGTTGTCTTGTTAACATCACTAATGGCTGTGTATTGTTAATATTGTTATTCATTCATTCAGTGATGTAGCTGCTAGTATTAAGGATGGCAGAAGATGAGAGTGTACTGGATTGTGTATACAGTTAATTGTGTATTTCCTTGTAATTGTCTGCCTTTTGTGAGCACGGGGGGGGGGGGGGGGGGGCTGCAGCTCCCTTCTGCTCAGATATTTTCGGTTTGATCCTGTTTTCTATACACATAGTTTTTTAATACAAGTACATATCATAGTTTTTTAATACAAGTACATATCATAGTTTTTAATACAAGTATATATCATAGTTTTTTAATACAAGTATATATCATAGTTTTTAATACAAGTACATATCATAGTTTTTTAATACAAGTACATATCATAGTTTTTGAATACAAGTATATATCATAGTTTTTTAATACAAGTATATATCATAGTTTTTTAATACAAGTATATATCATAGTTTTTTAATACAAGTATATATCATAGTTTTTTAATACAAGTATATATCATAGTTTTTTAATACAAGTACATATCATAGTTTTTAATACAAGTATATATCATAGTTTTTAATACAAATATATATCATAGTTTTTAAATACAAGTATATATCATAGTTTTTAATACAAGTATATATCATAGTTTTTTAATACAAGTATATATCATAGTTTTTAATATAAGTATATATCATAGTTTTTTAATACAAGTATATATCATAGTTTTTAATATAAGTATATATCATAGTTTTTAATACAAGTATATATCATAGTTTTTGAATACAAGTACATATCATAGTTTTTGAATACAAGTACATATCATAGTTTTTGAATACAAGTACATATCATAGTTTTTGAATACAAGTACATATCATAGTTTTTAATACAAGTACATATCATAGTTTTTGAATAAAAGTACATATCATAGTTTTTGAATACAAGTACATATCATAGTTTTTGAATACAAGTACATATCATAGTTTTTGAATACAAGTACATATCATAGTTTTTGAACATATAAAACTAAACATACACGAAGCCACGGCTGGGAAAGCTTAAAACAAATGTAGGAACAGCTTTATTAATTAACAAGTTGACGGCTGTAACGTTTCCATGTACGCCTTAACCGTACAACAAAAAAACATAGATGATAAAGAGACAGGGAAAGATGAGAAAATATACATTCGCATCTTCTTCTTCTTCTTCTTCTTAAATCTCCCTGGAATTGCGAGCTGGTTCCTTGCAGCCAATGTGTTCAGGGGCCACAGAACCGTGTTGGCTTGGGGGCGGGGGTTGTAGCGGGTTGTCCCGGCCCCTGGGTGCTGGTAACAAAGCACAGAAGGTTGCAGTGCCCCCAGCATCATGGGGGTGGGGGGGGTTGCTGTGACCGTTACTCAGACTAGATCTGTTACTGAGAGCACCAACGGAGAGCTGATGTGCTTGCATGTACGTCTTCAAGAACGTACAATCTCTACAGTTAGTGGTGCAGTGGTTATAGAGTTCGTCTGCTGATGAAAATTTACTAAGTTCAAATCTTATCAGCTGCTAGAAATTTTTCACGAAAAGGGCGGGGGGGGGGGGGAAACTTAAATGCACTTTGTGGCACTATGTCTTCGCCAGTTCCTGGCAGTGGGACTGGATGCTTTGCTCTGAAGTGAGCTCCCACCATGAAGCTCGCCACACCACAGTGCTCACTCTACTGTCAGTGTACATAGAAAAGACGGATATTCACGCAAATTCCTGACTGATTTCAGACCAGATGAAGCACAATAAAGCAACCCTAGTACCAATACAAACTGTAACCGTAGAAAATAACTGTATAAATAGCGATGGAACATGTAAGTTAGTAAAAATTAAGAGAAACTATTAACAGGGCAAGGAGATACATTTACAGTTAATGTCAAATCACTTTTATAGCTAACGCCGAATAACTCTTATAGCCAGTGTCAATACACTCTTATAGCTATTGTCAAACCACTCTTACACCTGATGTCAAAACCACTCTTACTTAATGTCAGATTGCCTTTATAGTTACTATCCCCCAGAAAAAAACAATGCAAAACATACAACACTCTTAACTATAAATACAGTAAACTGATAGAAGGTACATGCTGCATAGTCTATTGTCGTTTTTTTTTTCATAATAAAAATCCTAAGAAACACTAGTGCAGTAGTTCTTAACTTTTCTCTTCATCTGGATCCCTTTTTCTGACCCGAGAGCAGCTGTGGACTCCCTTATCCGGCCCGAGAGCAGCTGTGGACTTCCTTATCTGGCCCGATAACAGCTGTGGACCACCTTTTTCGGCCTGAGAACAGCTGTGGAGCCCTTACTCTAAAAATAAAACGATAAATGGAACCTAGATGATGCTAAGATTTCTTAAAAATCCAACCAGTCCAATTGCTGGTTCGTTGACCCCCAAAATTTCTACCCATGGGCCCCCAAAACTTCTAAACGTGGGCCCCCAAGAGTCTTTGTAGCCCAGGTTAAGAAGGAATGTGTTCGAGCAGCATTTAGAATATGGTTGGTCAGGTGATGTATTCTTACTCAGCTTAAGGAAGAATTAAATGTAAGATAAAGTCAGTGAAAGAAAGAATTAAATGTAAGATAAAGTCAGTGAAAGCAAGGATTAAATGTAAGATAAAGTCAGTGAAAGCAAGAATTCATTGTAAGATAAAGTCAGTGAAAGCAAGGATTAAATGTAAGATAAAGTCAGTGAAAGCAAGGATTAAATGTAAGATAAAGTCAGTGAAAGCAAGAATTAAATGTAAGATAAAGTCAGTGAAAGCAAGAATTAAATGTAAGATAAAGTCAGTGAAAGAAAGGAAAGGAAAAGAAGGAACGAATCTGGAAAGTTATGGCCAAGAAATGAAGAAAAAAAATGATGATGATGATGATGATGATCTGCAACTTCAGCGGCTGGAACAGCCATTGTACTAGCGATAAATGTTAAAATGGAAGAAATTATGGAGGACACTATTACAAGTAGCAAGAAATGTAGCTGCTGTAGCAGCGCTTGTTTGTATCTTAAAGCCAAGTTCGGCCGGTTGAATCCGACCAGAATTGTCTCAGTTACTCACCAGGTGTGAGGAAGTCTAGCTCTTTCCGATACTGAAGCTTGATTGACGGACTGAACTTTATTTGGAAAGTATGAAAAACTAGGCACTCACGCCTGATATTCTTCCTCTAGTCTTTCATCATTCTCTCTTCCCAATCATTCATGTTAATTCAAGTACTGTATATAAAAATAATAGATAATAATAGAGTAATAATAGAATAATAAATAAATAGATTAATAATGTGAATTCCATGCAAGAAGAAACAGATAGCCTGTCTTCACTGGCTAGCAAAATAGGACTTGAAATTAACAAGGACAAAACAAAAATAATGAAAATTCCTCTCAATCAAAATGGAAAAATACACATAGAAGAGATAGATATTGAAGAAGTCAATCAATTTGCATACTTTGGCAGCTACATAGACCAGGATGGTGACACTAGAAAGGAAGTTAGGATCAGAATTTCAAAAGCAGCATCAATCTTCAAGAATCTTGAGAACATATGGAATTCAAAAGTTATAAGCACAAAAACCAAGTTAAGACTATTCAATTCAAATGTAATATCCACCCTCATTTATGCATGCGAAAGCTGGAAAACAACTAAAGAAATACACAAGAAATTAGACTCTTTTGAAAACAAATGCCTAAGGAAAATACTCGGCATCAAGTGGAATGAATTCAAGAACAATGCAGAGATAAGACAGATGACTGAACAATAACCAGTCTCATAGGTGATCAGGAAAAGGAGATGGACATATGTTGGTCCCTTGATGAGAAGAAATGATCAGAGAATCCCAAAACAAGCTATCAAGTGGAACACAACAGGCCAGAGAAAAAGAGGCAGACCGCGAGAAACTCTGAAGAGGACATTATTAAGAGAGGCCAAATTAACAGGCATAAAATCCTTTGATGAGGTTGAAAGACTCGCCGAAGACAGGAAAAAATTGGCGAACTACTTTGTGAGCCCTATGTGACGTTTAACGGCACGGGAAGGATATAAGATTATATATAAGATATAAAAATACAAGATATAAGATATAAAAATACAGTGTAAAATAACAAAACAAAATATCCTATTATCCATAGATTCACAAATATACAAGAACTCATCATCATCGTGTGCCTTCTAGAGAATGAAGGTCGGAGGTAATGAATCTGATTCTCATTGCTCGTGTTTTTTTGTTGTATCCTGTCCATTCTCGTATGTTATCTTCCCATCTGCATCCGTCTTTCTCTTGCTCTTTTTCCGTCCACTTTTCCTTCTAGTATATTGTTATGTCTTTTGATATGGCTAAAATATTTTGTTTTCTTCATTCTTCTTTGTTTGAGAAGTTCACATTGCACTTGGAGCTGTTCTGAAATATGCGCATCTGCTCTTTTCATTTTCCATGTTATATGACCCAGACTTCTGTAGAATCACATTTCCGCTACATTAATCTTTCTCTGCATCTTTTTTGCTTAGAGTCAATGTTTCTGATTTATACCAAAAAACAGAGTAGACATAACATGTTACAAATCTTAATTTTTTTTTTTTTTGGGGGGGGGGGGGAGGGGGGTGTGGGGGGCAGATTCCTGGCCAACAGCGCTGTCTTTATGGTACTGAATGTTTGTTTTTCCATTTCCTCTCTCTCTCTCTCTCTCTGAACCTTAAGTGCCCAGGGCACTTGGGGCTTCCGCAAGGGTTTTCCTCAAATGCCTGTCCTTCGCCTTTTTTTCTGCTCTTGCCCAGGTGAGCCCTCTATTGCTCAACATCCTTTCTGTTGTTCTTCTCCATGTCTCTTTTGGTCTACCCTTACTTCTGTTCCCCTGTGGTGTCCATCTTAGTGCTATTTTTGGTAGTGAGTTGTCATTCATTCGGAGCACATGTCCCAACCATCGCCATCGTCTTTCCTCAATAATTGTTGTGGCTTCATATGCATTTCTGCTAATAAGATGTTATTTCTTATGGTGTTTGGCCAAAATATTTTTCTAATTCTTCGTAAACATTTAGTCTGGAAAGAATTCAACTTGTTTTCTATGGTTTTGGTGATTTTCCAGCATTCACTTCCATAGAGTAGTACACTTAGAACATTACTCTTAAATATCCTGATTTTTATATTTATGCTTAGTTTATTTGATTTCCATATATTCTGCAGCATTGCAAAAGCCTGGTTTGCTCTAGTAAGTCTGCTGTTGATGTCCTCTGTGCTGTCTCCATTTTCTACTACTCTGCTGCCAAGGTATACAAATTCGTTGACCTCCTCCACTAACTTGTTATCTACTCTGAGCACATTTCTGTTGTTCACATTTTGCTTCATCAACTTTGTCTTTCCTACATTGATCTTTAGTCCTATGTTGTTTGCATTCTGAGTTAGCTATATTTTTCTTTATCTACATCTCACAATCTCTCATCTTCAGTTAGTGTATGCACTAGGTAGGTGTAGTTTATGGCTTGTTCCAGTCTCTGTTTGTTTACTGTTATATCTATCTGTGGCCTCTAGCACTTCCTGCTGAATAGAATAAACTAATAAACCAAAATAACTTAATGCCAAATTCTCACTGAGACATACAGTGAAATGGCCTCACACTTACAAGGCAGCTAGGCGTGGAGCTGACCACATTACCCTAGAGTGTGCTGATAGTAATAGAAATATAGACACTAACACCACATCCACTAGACTATAACGTAGCATCCCGTAGATTATAACATAGCATCCTATAGACTTTGTAGCATAGCAGGGGTGCTAAATTATAAAAGCAGTAGTTATAAGTTGCAGTGATAATAAAAGCAGTGTTGTAATTATAGCAATCGTTACAAATATCCTTGGTAAGTTAATACTTATTTGTAATAATAGTTCGAACATAAAGAGCAATTTTTAGAAAAGGTAATTACAGGAAAGTGAATATACTTTCTACTGGAAATATGGCGACCACTCCCAGCTCAGCTTGTCATAGAAGACTGAAACGTGAGAGATTTGAAGCACAAGAGCAAAGTTAGGGTTTGGCATGTTGAAAAGCACTACCTACTTAATGCGAGAACATCGTGCAAGGTGTGACAGCTCCGCCTAGTCTTTCAAGCTGATAGGAAGGGCGCTGTGGCATGAGTATGCCGGCTCTCGTGGTCCATTCTCTGCCATCGCTAGTGCTTCGAGATTTCCTGGTACTACGTCGCAGATTTAAAAAAGTCTTCAGTACAGGATGTGCTCGAATAGCCCATGGTGCACCTGGCTCTTAACATGAAAAGAAACAAAATGGCTGAATCATACTGCATGTCACCCCAGTTAAGATGTTACTTTGAGCAGCATGAGTCAGTGAACGCGTCGGGAATTTCTTTTTAAACTGGTACAACTACTTGCACGAAGTACTTCCATAAATATCGGTTTTGTCCATATTCACCACCTTATACTTTTTATTTTTAGATATAAAATTAAACACACTTTACAAACATCTGCAGGGATAAAATGTTGGTGTGAAATTTTGCTACCATCTTACCAACAGCGGCATTTAATCTTTACAAAATGCTCATATGTAGAACAACAGTCAAGACTGGCTGACTCTCCTCAATGCAGATGCCACCACCATCCTACTAGCCCGATCATCCTCCAGCCGATTTCTCTGCTTGCTTTTTTTTTTCAAAATATAAATCGGTTACGGTAAGTGACGCCCACCTCCAAAATTTTCAGTTTCTCTCTCTCTCTCTCTCTCTCTCTCTCTCTCTTCTATCGGTAATTTACAGGTAACTGCTGGTTAACGCCAAAACTGCCTATAGTTGTTGTTGTGCATGACCCTCTTAATAAAATATAATGGCAGTAGATCTGCAGGTTGTGCGTCAGGTGACGCTCTTTGATCATACATCAAAGTTGGTGCGTCTGTTTTATTAAAACTTCTTTCACATGTAGCTGCTGTAACAGATCATGGGTGTTTATTTATATGATCCATAAATTTGATAATACATTGTGAAGGTTGCGGGCTTTGGCGTTTTCGGTGAGGCCAACAAGAAAGGTCACAGTAGCACCTCACGATTTGGGGCACGCGACTGCCTTGTGCGTCGTCCAGTTTGAGTATGTAATTGATCAGTCACTCGTCTGTTGTTTGTCTCGAGGTACGGCCAGGAGATAGTGAGGGAGAGTGTTGTCATTATTGTCTTATTGATTTAGCATATATTTTATAGTATCGTCTCCTGCGATGATCATCTCCCGCGCCTGCTTCAAGCTGTGTAAGTTGTCGTATGTCTAAGGTTTACTTTATGTGAATTTAAACGTAAGTTTTTGTGGGAAAAGTATTGCTCGTATTTTTTTAAAATGGAGTCGTAGTTTCTCGTTAAATGTGTTCAGTGTTATATAGAAGTAGTTAAAATGTGTATCATGAAACCAGCATTGTTTGATTCATTGCCATGTTGATACATTTGATTGATTGCATTTGAAGTAGCATTGCTACTTGTTATATTATGTGGTACGTGCTCACTGAAGTTTGTCATTATTTGTTGAATTTGCTCTGCTTATCATTCTCAGCGAGCTCGTCCACTTTTTAATCATTGATCATGATTATGTAATCAGAAATTATTGTGTGAAATGCTCATTGAATTTATGCGCAATTATGCTTTTGTTAGTGCTCATCTTTCATACATACAGTTGTTACGATCTTTCACTCATATTGTCGCATTTCATAAAAAGTTTGATGAAGTGCGTTGCTCATTTTATTTGAGTGTCATTATTTTTTGTTGGTGGCTAGTGCAATCATGAGGTCTGCGCTATAGGAATATGATATTTCATGAGTTATTTCATTTAGTTAGTACTAGTATAATATGTGTTGTTGAGTGTTTTGATTGGTGACTCATGAGTTAGTACGAGTATAATATGTGTTGCTGAGTATTTTCATGAAAAATTGAAAGAAGAAGATCAAGAGAAAGACCAATAGAAATGATACTGGATAGTCTCACGGGATGGTGTGAGAGGAGATCACCAACTGAGCTGATGGCCTGTATGAAGGATCGTGTACTCTGGAGAAGCATAATAGCCAACGCCTGTAGGCACGGCACCTGATGATGATGATGATGTTGATGATGATGATGATGAGTAATCTGATTGGTGACTAATGAGTTAGTATGAGTATAATATGTGTTACTGAATATTTTGATTGGTGACTCATTAGTGTTGTTGAGTAGGTTAATATGAGAGTCACTAAATGTGACAGATATCTTTGTTCAGTAGTTTGATTTCTTGAAGTGTCTCACCCTTTCTGGTTGTATGTTCTTGTTCGTGATGCTTCAGTTTTCCTGGTTCTCAGTTGTTGTTTGTCGTGAGGGACATGTTTCCTTGTTCTGTGACTGAAATTGATTATTATTATTATTTGCATTGATCACCATTGTAGTTACGAGTTGTTGCTTATGTACGAGAATGTGGATATGTTCTATGTTCATGCGTCTATTCTTCCTGGTAGGTAAACGTCACAGGGTAGCAAGCTAGAGAACAGATGAAAGGTTTAGAACCTGGGTTGATATATTTGGAGGAGTGCAGTTTTAGGGTCCCATGCATGATTAATGTACGTAATATGTGAGCGAAACATATGATATTCACATATATGAATTCAAAGCACCAACCGCAACTCCGTACCGCACATACATACACTGTACACTATTTTCGTACAATTCTTCTGAAGAATTGCAGAATTTCTACAGAAGAATTCGTATGATCTGAAATCAATTTCTAAGAACTTGTTAAAAATTTTATTTTGATCGTTTCGCCGAACTTTTGTTTTGATTTCTGTTCACGCTGCTAAATGGGAAGGGAGACATGAGATCAGTCTTGTAAATAAGACCGAGCCAGCTCAGAAACAAACTGTAGCAGCCTAGCTTGACTCTCCACAAAACCTGTGTGATATATCAACTGATGATTCTCGCATCTTGGCCGCATTCTTGATAATAAGCAACGAATGACTGGTTTGCTGGGTTTGTAACAGTGATTGCGCTAAAATTCTTACAAATCGTGCAGTAGCTTGCATGTCTTTCATTTGAATGAAGTACTTTCCGACATACTGTTTGTGTGTTTGTGTGTGTGTGTGTGTGTGTGTGTGTGTTTGGTTTTTCAGTACAACTTTCAGTAACTCTTACCTTTTTTCTAATGTAGAATTAAAGAGACTTTATAAACATCAGCTGGAAGTAAATGTTCCTGTGAATTTTATTTTTTTTCCCTTATTTCCGGTGAGATTTAAGTCTTGAAAATGAATGTTTTAAAGATCCGTTATACGCTGGCATGCTGAACCGAAGTCAAAAATTCCATGTAAACTGAGCATCATCACTCTCCTGCCTCAGTTATCTTCAAAACGATCTCGTTGAATGCCTTTTACTAGGGTTTTTATAATATAAACCGGTTACGGTAACTGAAGACTTCCTAAAGTTTCGATTTTTCTCTTTTTGTACTGGTAATTTACAGGTAATTGTCGGTTTATGGTCAGTAAATCATTAACGTGAGACGTAGATTGTTCCAACATTTCCACGGATAATCTTTACTTCAGAGAACAAGATATTGCTGCTGCCAGTAGTTGTATACTTATACAGTATTTATCATGCGTTACTCTTGTTCAATGATCCCTTTACCTCTCTTCATAGAGAGTGAACAAACCGCACTTGAAATTACCTCTATACTCATTTTAAACAGTTTAGAAACAGTGAGATTTCTTCATGTTGATTGATATTTAGGAACAGAGTTTGGATGTTTAGGTTAAAAACAAAAGGAAAGTCATCACGACAGAAATAAGATGATTAAAGAGAACGCTAAATGAGATAGGAATAGGCAAAATCAGAAATGACACCATCAAGGCAAAAGTTGGAGTAACACCAGTATTACACCACATCCAGAAACAAGTCAAATGGTTTGGCCACGTGACACGGTTAGCACCAGACAGTATATCACAGACAACATTCACGCTAAGATTTGTAGGTAACAGGGGAAGACTGCGCCCACAAGAGATGGGGAGAGGAACTACATAAATCTGAAATATCTCATTGCAAGAAGCAAGACACAGAACCTTGTCACACCGTCTACATTTTCTTCCCAGCACTGTAAGTTATATGAGGAAGAAGACAAGACAAGCCAAGACAAGACAAGACAAGACACGCCAAGACAAGACAAGCCAAGACAATACAAGCCAAGCCAAGCCAAGACAAGCCAAGCCAAGACAATACAAGCCAAGACAAGACAAGACAAGCCAAGACAAGACAAGCCAAGACAATACAAGCCAAGCCAAGCCAAGCCAACACAAGACAAGCCAAGCCAAGCCAAGACAAGCCAAGACAAGACATGCCAAGACAAGACAATACAAACCAAGACAAGCCAAGCCAAGACAAGACAAGCCAAGCCAAGCCAAGCCAAGCCAAGACAAGACAAGACAAGCCAAGACAAGACAAGACACGCCAAGACAAGACAAGCCAAGCCAAGACAAGACAAGACAAGACGCCAGGTACCAGGTGCGAGATTAGCACAAAACAAACGAACCAAAACAAAACAAAAATGAACAAAAAGGCAATCAGATGAAAGGTCATCTTACAAACTATCCAAGCAACAAATCAACAAACTAACCAACCAAATAACAACACATCCAATTGGTCCAGCCAGTCAACTGACCAGCCAAACAACCGGTCCAACCAAACAGCCGACCAGCCAAACAGTCGAACAGCCAAACAGTCGAACATCCAAATAATCGACGAGCCAAACAACAGATCACCCAAATCATTCGGTCAGCCAAAGAACACTCCGCAGAAGAAAAGTTCTCATAATACATGACAAAGCAGTGCGAAGGTCAATGTTAAATTACTAAGACCTTGTTTTACTATTTTTAGCATTATTTGCTGATTTTCATTCCTTTCATATTTTTATTGCCTCTCATGATATTTTTTTTTACTGTATAATGAGAACAGATGATGTGACAGTATACACCCATGTCCTATGCTTTGTTATATATCCTGATACTCACCTAAGTCATTTTCTCTATTACTGCTGCTCTTGATTCCAGTACATATTCTTAATAATTCTTGTGTATTCATTGTTTATATTAATTTTTCTAGCATTTGTATCATATCTTCATGTCTAACTTTGTCAAAAGCTTTCGTGTAAATCAGTAAAGGGCAAGTATAAATCTTTGTTTACTGATGGAGTGACAGGCAGGCAGAAGAACAGACAGGCAGAAAGAACAGACAGGCAGAAAGAACAGGCAGGCAAAAGAACAGGCAGACAGAAAGAACAGGCAGGTAGATCAATGCGACAAATACATCAACAAATGTGTAAGCAAAATGGGCACGCAGGAGACAGATTACATAAGATGTAATAAGATTACATAAGATTTAATAGATTACATAAGATTTAATAGATTACATAAAAACTGCCACACGAATTCAAAGAATTTTAAAACTGGAAATTTAATTTACACACTCGTACATTTTCGGTTTCATTCCCTTTCCAGCTATTATCAGCGATAATAATTCTTCTTCTACATATTATTATTATTTTTTATTGTTATTAATAACAACAACAACAATTATTATTATTATTATTATTGTTATCAATGAAGCAACGTGATGTAAATCTATTATGAAAGCAACATTGAAGCAGGTGCGCAGATTTTCAATGTTTTATTTGAAATGTTTACACTTATTCCAGTGGGTTTTTTTTTTCTTTAACTTTTAACCTTAGACATCATTTTCTTTGCAATTATTTCCTCAGGTGAGTTTTATGCAGAACAGAACAGAACAGAACAGACTGTGGGAAAATAAAAACGTCTAAATCTGAAGAAAGCCAGCTTTTTGTAAGACAGAATATCTGTCTTTACTTAGAAAGGATAGCAGTCTTTATTTAGACAGAATAGCATCTTTACTTAGACAGGATAGCAGTTTTTACTTAGACAAGATGTAAACTTAGCTGGCGCTAAATCTACATTTTATGGATAATTTGGGAAGAAACAGATCACCCAAGCTGTTTCGGGCATTCCCTTGGCATATACTATCGTGCTGCGTGGCCAAGATCTCGCGACCCCATGACCGCCAATCCAGATGCTCTCCTAAAAGGACACCGAACGCCAGTTAATTAAGCATCGTACACATATTCATGCATTACATCAACATGAAGTACATATTACCAAGTCAGTAAATCAATTTACATCCACTTATTAACACTGTCTACATATATCATAGTGACGCTACCACAGACATTACATACACAGGACATCAACATGTATCATCATTTTAATAATAAAGCATGACATAAATACAATGTATTATCTCTAACTAAGCAACAACTAATCAGTGGACCAGATTGGCCTGGGCTTCTCTGGCCCTACTAAGCAATTATACATACATTTCAATATTGTGCCATGCACTGGTAGCACATTTCAGCCGCTGCTGCATGAACTCCCCATCCCCCTATCTCACATAAAACTTTCCTGTGCCAGTGCACTGAATACATAATTCCACTTTTGTGCCAATGCACTGAATAACATATTTCACCTTGTTCCAAAGCACTAATACTCCTCCACGGCTTCATGAAGTTCACATGTGCTAACGCACTAATACTCAGCCTCACTTCATCGGCTCCATTGCTACCACCTCCTTGATGTAGCTGTTGTTGTTGGGATCCTCACTTCAACATACATCTTGAATCGCCTACATTAGATTCACATGAATATAACAGCATACGGGGTATCGTTCGTGCCCTTCAAGAGAACGATATTAGAATCAGTCACCGAGATACTTCTCCACAATGATCGTTCAGTACAATGCTTATTCTGCACTTTACAAATATATATGAATACACAGCATTGAACATTATTCATTATGAATCACCAATACATATATTTATATAACACACAATATTCAGGGCGAATGGGGTTAAGTATTTCCATATCAAACAGAAGAGATGAGATCGAACTTGTCCAGCCATTGCCCGCTGGCTATGCTCAATGTGTCCTTTCCCCGCACGCTTTTTTCCTTTATATAGGTCTTCCACCTCCGCATCACGTGAATTGCATCCCTCAGTCCAAAATCCGTATACTATTCAGGGCTTCGAAGGGCAGTTCACAAAGATAGTAATCTTTATTTAGAGAGAATAATGTCTCCACTTAAATTAGCATTTTTACTTAGACAGAATAGCGTCTTTACTTAGACAAGATAGCAATCTTTACTTAAAGACAGAATAGCAGTCTTTACTTAGACAAGATAGCAGTCTTTACTTAGACAAGATAGCAGTCTTGACTTATAGACAGGATAGCAGTCTTTACTTACACAGGATAGTATTATTTATTTAGACAATCTCTCCCTCTCTCTCTCTCTCTCTCTATCTCTCTCTCTGAACCTTAAGTGCCCAGGGCACATGGGACTTCCGCAAGGGTTTTCGACAAATGCCTGTCCTTTGCCTTTTTTCTGCTCTTGCCCAGGTGAACCCTCTATTGCTCAACATCCTTTCTGTTGTTCTTCTCCATGTCTCTTTTGGTCTACCCTTACTTCTGTTCCCCTGTGGTGTCCATCTTAGTGCTATTTTTGTCCTAACCATCGCCAGCGTCTTTCCTCAATAATTGCTGTCAGTGGCTTAATCTGCATTTCTCCCAACAAGATGTATTTAGATAATATAGTAGTCTTTATTTAGAGAAGATAGTCTTTACTTAGACATGATAGCAGTCTTTACTTAGACATGATAGCAATCTTCTCTTAGAGAATATAGCAGTCTTTACTTAGACAGGACAGTAGTAGTAGTAGTTGTTGGTCTTGTCTTAATGATGGGATGTTGGTCTTGTCTTAATGATGGGATGTTGGTCTTGTCTTAATGATGGGATGTTGGTCTTGTCTTAATGATGGGATGTTGGTCTTGTCTTAATGATGGGATGTTGGTCTTGTCTTAAAAAACACTATGTCAGTGTCTTTCAATGTCTTTCAAAAAGAAAAGATATCCGTCAATGGGAAGACGTCAGTTTTCGGAGCCAGGTCATGTATGCAGCCCCGGATGATCAATGTTTTGACTTAAGATTTTGAAGCATAGCTTAAGCTGAAGCCTTGTTTCAAGCATCTAGAGAGTGAGTAAGTTCTAATTTGTCATTAGCGTGTCATTTAATTATCATTTAGTTGTCTCGTAAATAATTGCAAATTATTGCTTAGTTCTTCACTTGATAACATTGGCGTAAAAATAATACAAATGTTTTTTTCCTTTGTACAAAGATTAGTCAATTGTCACTAAAAATAGGACGAGGAAAAAAAAATAACCTGGCATTGCAACATTATTATTTGCTCTGTATTCCAAGATATTTTATAGTCGAATCTAGTTAGAAAACAAAGCACTCGATTCACTTAATTTTGTGGGAGAATGTAACAGAACATAAAATCCTTTTTTTTTATTGTTTGTCTTTTCTCTCGTATTCTACTTCTGGGGCATCTCTTGTCACATTCTAACAGTAGCTAGCTAGCATGGGAGGGGGGGGCCTGCTCCATTCTTTCCATTACTAAAATATCTGGGCGAAGACCTTCCCGTGTTCGCCACTCATTGAAGCCCTTGAAACGCCTAAAACAGAAAACCAGCAGCCACCAGCCAAAATAGCCTTCTTTACAGACTGCAAGGCACTTCTAGAATAATTAAAACTAACAAAGAACCCATAGGAAAACATACAGGAAATCACAACAGAACTGAAGCACCTTACACTGTCAACAACTGTGACCCTAAAATGGGTACCATCCCACTGTGGAATAGCTGGCAGTGAAATAGCTGACAGCCTATCCAAAGCTGCAGCAATCAAGATCAAACCAATCATGCAGTAAAATACCAAGAGGCGAAAACTATAATCCGTAACTAGTGCATATTTCAATGGAAGAAACAACTGAAATGCAACAACGAACCGGATGCAATACACCAACTACAAAGACATCAGCAAACCATCCTCTTTCGCCTAAGGACGGGCCACTGCAGACTACTGAGCCACCTGCATCAACTCAAAATGTCTCACACAGACGAGTGTCTATGTGGCAGTGGAGTCCAGACTCCAGAAAATATTCTTCAAGAGTGCTCAAACCATGCAGGCCTGAGACGTGAGACATGGCCAGAGAAGCAGTTCCCCAGTCTGTGATATCACACACACACACAGTTTGAGCAGTTCCCCAGTCTGTTATCAAACACATACACACACAGCTTGAGCAGTTCCCCAGTCTGTTATCAAACACATACACACACAGCTTGAGCAGTTCCCCATTCTGTTATCACACACATACACACACAGCTTGAGCAGTTCCCCAGTCTGTTATCACACACATACACACACAGCTTGAGCAGTTTCTCAGTCTGTTATCACACACATACACACACAGCTTGAGCAGTTCCCCAGTCTGTTATCACACACATACACACACAGCTTGAGCAGTTCCCCAGTCTGTTATCACACACATACACACACAGCTTGAGCAGTTTCTCAGTCTGTTATCACACACATACACACACAGCTTGAGCAGTTCCTCAGTCTGTTATTACACACATACACACACACAGCTTGAGCAGTTCCCCATTCTGTTATCACACACATACACACACACAGCTTGAGCAGTTCCCCAGTCTGTTATCACACACATACACACACAGCTTGAGCAGTTTCTCAGTCTGTTATCACACACATACACACACACAGCTTGAGCAGTTCCCCAGTCTATGATATCACACACACACAGCTTGAGCAGTTCCTCAGTCTGTTATCACACACATACATACTTACAGATTGAGCAGTTCCTCAGTCTGTTATCACACACATACACACACAACTTGAGCAGTTCCCCAGTCTGTGATCTGACTATTCAACACACACAGACAAACAACTATAGACATCCTAATGTGTATCCAAAATTACATTCTGAGCAAAACTACAGTAACCTTCAGATCGCCACAAATAAGTCATTGATAATCTTTATGTTTATTTGTTTCGAAAAGCAATTTCATATTTTTGTAGGTTTCCTTTTTGTAGTACAGCATGACCTACAGGAACAGACACAATGTTCTTCAGTAATTGCCGTCAGTGGCTTCATATGCATTTCTGCCACCAAGATGTTATTTCTTACGATGTTTGGCCAAAATATTCTTCAAATTCTTCGTAAGCATTTAGTTATAAGCACAAAAACCAAGTTAAGGCTATTCAATTCAAATGTAATATCCATCCTCATTTATGCATGCGAAAGCTGGAAAACAACTAAAGAAATAGAAAAGAAATTAGACTCTTTTGAAAACAAATGCCTAAGGAAAATACTCGGCATCAAGTGGAACGAATTCAAGAACAATGCAGAGATAAGACAGATGATTGAACAACAACCAGTCTCACGGGTGATCAGGAAAAGGAGATGGACATATGTTGGTCACTTGATGAGAAGAAATGATCCCATAACAAGCTATCAAGTGGAACACAACAGGCCAAAGAAAAAGAGGCAGACCGCGTGAAACTCTGAAGAGGACATTGTTAAGAGAGGCCAAATTAACAGGCATAAAATCCTTTGATGTGGTTGTAAGACTCGCCGAAGACAGGAAACAATGGCGAACCACTTTGCGAGCCCTATGTGACGTTTAACGGCACGGGAAGGATATAAGATATAAGATAAGATTTAGTCTGCAAAGAATTCAGCTTGTTTTCTATAGTTCTGGTGATTTTCCACCATTCACTTCCATAGATTAACTTATAACATTAAGTACACTTATGACATTACTCTTAAATATCTTGATTTTCATCTTCGTGCTTAGAATTTTACGTAGATTTCCATATAATCTGAAGCATTGCAAAAGCTCTAGTAAGTCTGTTGTTGATGTCCTCTGTGCTGTCTCCATCTTCTACTACCCTTTTACCAAGATAAACAAATTCGTTGACCTCCTCCACTAGCCTGTTATCTACTCTCAGTACATTCCTGTTCTCCACGACAACATTGATAAGAATGGATTATTTCATGGCACAATTAATTTTCATGCACAAAAATTAAATTATTATTTGGTTTTCCATTAGATATTCAGTAGATTATTATTTGGTTTTCCATTAGATATTCAGTAAATTATTATTTGGTTTTCCATTAGATATTCAGTAAATTATTATTTGATTTTACTTGGTTTTCCATTAGATATTTAATAAATTATTATTTGGTGCTCCATTAGATATTCAATAAATAATTATTTGGTTTTCCATTAGATATTAAATAATTATTTGTTTTTCCATTAGATATTCAGTAAATTATTCTTTGATTTTCTATTAGATATTCAGTAAATTATTATTTGGTTTTCCATTAGATATTCAGTAATTTTATTATTTGGTTTTCCATTAGATATTCAGTAAATTATTATTTGGTTTTCCATTAGATATTCAGTAAATTATTCTTTGCTTTTCTATTAGATATTCAATAAATTATTATTTTATTTTCCATTAGATATATTACTTGGTTTTCCTTTAGATATCCAGTAAATTATTATTTGGTTGTCCTTTAGATATTCAGTAAATTATTATTTGGTTTTCCTTTAGATATTCAGTAAATTATTATTTGCTTTTCCATTAGATATTCAGTAAATTATTATTTGCTTTTCCATTAGATATTCATTAAATTATTACTTGGGTTTCCATTAGATATTCAATAAATTATTATTTGGTTTTCCATTAGATATTAAATGATTATTTGGTTTTCCATTAGATATTCAGCAAAATATTACCTTATTTGTTATGGACAAAGGTAACCTCGTTATAATGACGGAAAAACAATTAATCCCAGTGACCGAGACCTGGTCAAGACCTTGCCGAACCTCTCTTGGCGTTGGCGGAAACAGGCGCAGCATAACTACAAGGACAGGGACCACTCTGCCCCCCCCCCCCCCCAGAGTGCGAAGTCTGCCGGAAGTCTGTGCTACGACATCTTCATGGCGCCAGCTGCTAAGAATGTCTTACTCGTAACTTGTGAGCGATGACAGCAGTAACAGCAGCTTTCTCAGCTTCTAGAGTCTGGTCAATCATTTAGCCAGTATCTCCCGCCTGAGTGGCGAAGTGGGTAGTGCACTGGTCTCTCATGGCGAAGTTTGGAAGTTCGAATCCGGCAGGAGGCGCTACCACCCAGCTGTAGAAATGGGTACCCGACTTCTTCTGAAGTTGGGGAAGGAAAGGCGGCCAGGCGTGATACTGACCACATCACCCTCTAGTGTGCTGACAGGTCAAGGAAAATATGGGCACTAGCACCATATCCCTGTGTGCCTCTAAGGCATGAGAGGATTACCTTTACCTTTTTACCTCAGAGGTATTCCAAAAATCATCCTTTGTAGAAATATCATCCGTTCTTGATATATGAAAGCTAGTATTATTATATATGTCCTAAAGAATACCAACTGCGTACCGTTGACCAGAATCGAAAATTCATCGGCCCCAAAGTACACAACAAAAATCGGATTTTGGAATGTAAGAACGATGGCCGGAACAACAAAAAACTGCTCAGGTAATAAAAGAAATGGATAGATATCACCTGGATGTGCTGGGCATCAGTGAAATGCGACGGCCAGAAGCAGGGGAAAGAACGCCGGAAAACCGTAAGTTAATAATATATTCTGGCAGAGACGATGGGAAATACCAAGAGGGAGTGGGTATAATTATGTCATGTGTGGCACCAAAGAGCCTTACAGAATGGGAACCAGTGAACAGTCGTATGATAAGAGCATGATACAAAATAAGGCATGGAAGAATGACAATCATACAATGCTATGCACCCAAGAACGATACAGATGATGAAATAAAAGACGATTTCTATTACCAACTACAACAAATTTTCAACAACGTACCTAAAGACAGCATCTTAATTGTCATGGGAGACTTCAATGCCAAGGTAGGAAAAGATACCACTGACGTCGAAAAAGTAATGGGGAAAGAAGGAATTGATACAATAAATCAGAATGGAGAAATATTAATTGAAATATGTCTAACAGAGGGCATGGTCATTGGAGAAACAATATTTCCACACAAAGAGATACATAAAACAACGTGGATATCTCCAGATGATAGAACCAGAAACCAGATAGATCATTTATGTATTAGAAAACAATTCAGAATAGCTCTGACAGATGTAAGAGCATATAGGGGTGCGGATGTCAACAATGATCACAACCTGTGTATAGGGAAGATAAGACTTAAACTGAAAAGCCAACACAAGAAACCAATACTCAGAAAGATAAACAGTCATAGCCTGCAAGAAGAAAATACCAACATTGATTTCAATCTGGAACTTACCAAACATTTCGCAACACTCAGCGAGGTAGACGAGACAGATAAAGATGTATTATATCTATATAATTTTCACACATAAAACAAGTGCTGGACTGCAATTAACAAGTAGAAAATATGGATATCAGAAAACACATGGAAATACATACATGAGAGACGAGCAGCCAAATTAGTCATGTTGAATGTTAAAGACAGATCTTGGAAAAGTTTTGGCAAAAGCAACATACAAAGAACTAGACAATAAAGTAAAAAGTTCAGCTAGGAGAGACAAAAAAGAATATATATGTGAATATATATATATATGCAAAAGAAGCAGAAAATGCAGCAAAAACAGGAGACAGCAGAGCTCTATATAACATACAGAAGAAGCTAACAGGTGCTATTACCTCCAGAGAAAGACCAATCTTTAGCAAAACAGACAACCTATTAACATCAAGTAAAGACCAAAAGCAAAGATGGGCTGAACACTTCCAAGAAATAATTAATCGACCACACCCAAATGAATTAATAAATCTTGAAACCTATTTACCAGTCCCACAACTAAATGTCAGCTTAGATGAAGTTACACTGAATGAAATTGAAATAGCAGTGAATCTAATAGCTAACAAAAAAGCTGCAGTTGAAGATGAAATAACAGTTGAAATGTTAAAAGCTATTAACAGTGGCAACATGAGCCAACTATAAAGAATGTTTAATAAAATTTGAGGACGAGAAAAGGTCTCTTCTAAATGGAAAAAAGGAATCATTATTAAAATACCCAAAAAATGCAACCTCCGCGACTGCATTAACTGGAGGGGTGTAACCTTAATATCAGTTGTGTCAAAGGTGTTTTGTAAAGTGATTCTGAATAGAATTAAGGATGTAATGAGAGAGGAACAGGCAGGATTTCGAAAAGGGAGAGGCTGCCTCGACCAGATCTTTAAGAATAATACTTGAAGAACATCTATCGCTCTTCAGAAAACAAAACAACAAAAGAATCTGTGGAGAGGAGCAGACAGAACCATAAAAATAAGATTTTTAAGGGCATACATCTTTCCCATCGCAACATATGCCTGTGAGACCTGGACACTTAACAAAACAGCTGAGAAACACATAAATGCCTTTGAATGTAAATGCTAAAGAAGAGTTCTTCAAATATCATAGACACCAAAAAAAACAACAAATATATCTATACTACAAGAACTGAATATTGAAGAAGGCTGGCTAGTGAATAGGATTAAGGAGAGAAAACTTAAATATTTTTCACACATTAAACGTGATGATAGTCTAGAGAAGACCGTATTGGAGGGGTACATAATGGGAAAAAGAAAGACAGGAAGACCAAGGCTAAGATGGCTGCGAAGACATCGTTGAGGATCTGCAAATGGATGCATCAGCAGCAGGCCATCTTGCTCACAACCGAGAGGCCTACAGGAGTGCTGTTTGGGAGGCAAAGTTCCGCAAGGGACATGCACATGAATGAATGGATGAAGAACATATTGAAAACTAGAAACGATTAATCCTGAACTTCATAGACTTTAAAAAAGCATTTAATAGCATACACAGGGATTCACTGTGGAGAACTTTAAGACTATATGAAATACCACCTAAAATTGTCAACATCAATAGAAGTCTCTACAACGGATATGTTTGTGCAGTCAAGACAGAAGAAGGAATGAGCGAATGGTTTCAGATTGAAACAGGCGTGAAACAAGGATGTATATTATCTCCATTGCTTTTTGAAATTGCCATAGACTTTATTATGAAAAGATGCTGTACAGGTAAAACCGGCATTGATTGGGTACATTGTACTCAAAATAAAAGATCTTGATTTTACACATGGCATAACTCTTATCAATGACAATGTGAAATCGATGAAGGAAAAAACAGTTTCTCTGTCTTCCTTGGCTAGCAAAATAGGTCTTGAAATTAACAAAGACAAAACAAAAATAATGAAACTTCTTATTAATCAAGAAGGAAAAATATACTAGAAGGAACAGCTGTTGATGAAGTAAACCAATGTGCATACCTTGGCAGTTACATAGACTAAGATGGTGACACCAGAAGGGAAGTTAGAATTCGAACTGCAAAAGCAGCATTGTCCTTCAAAAATATTGAGAACATATGGAATTCAAAAGTTATAAGTACACAAAAAATGTTCAGATTATTCAATTCAAGTGTGATATCCACCCTCATTTATGTATGCGAAAGCTGGAAAACAACTAAAGAAATAGACAAGAAATTAGACTCTTTTGAAAACAAATGCCTCCGGAAAATACTTGGTATAAAGTGGAACGAATTTAAGAACAACACAGAGATAAGACAGACGAGCAAACATCTACCTGTCTCATGGGTGATCCGAAAAAGAAGATGGGCATATGTAGGCCATGTGATGAGAAGAAACAGTCAGAGAATACCAAAACAAACTATCAAGTGGAACACAACAGGCCGAAGAAAAAGAAGTCGACCACGTGAAACTCTAAAGAGGCATTGTTAAGAGAAGCCAGTTTAGTGGGCATAACATCCCTTGATGAAGTTGAAAAACTCGCCGAAAACAAGAAAACTTGGCAAACAACTATGCGAGCCCCATGTGACGTTTAACGGCACAGGAAGGATGTAAGATGTAGGATAGAACACTGAACATCATTGGAAACATTTATGGTGGGCTGGCTCTAGGATTAATATTTTGGCCAAACACCATAAGAAATAACATCTTGTTGGCAGAAATGCAGATGAAGCCGCTGACAGAAATTATTGAGGAAAGACGCTGGCGATGGTTGGGACATGTGCTCCCGATGATTGACGACTCATTAATAAAAATAGCACTAAGATGGACACCACAGGGGTAGACCAAAAGAGACATGGAGAAGAACAACAGAGAGGATGTTGAGCAATAGAGGGCTCACCTGGGCAAGAGCAGAAAAAAAAGGCAAAGGAAAACCCTTGCGGAAGCCCCATGTGCCCTGGGCACTTAAGTTTCGGAAAGAGAGAGAGAGAGAGAGAGAGAGAGAGAGAGAGAGAGAGAGAGGATTACGTATATTTAGAACGGAGATAAATCTCAGAGATGTTCAAGAAACACCAATAAAGTTTACTGTCAGAGATCACAGACTGTGGGGCGGGCGGGATGGAGGGAGAGCCGTAATGCAGGAGAGAGAAAACGGGACTGTCGGAGAAAGGAAACAGGACGATGGACGAGAGAAAACGGGACTGTCGGAGAAAGGAAACAGGACGATGGACGAGAGAAAACGGGACTATCGGAGAAAGGAAACAGGACTGTGAACGAGAGAAAACGGGACTGTCTGAGAAAGAAAACAGGACGATGGACGAGAGAAAACGGTGGGTGATGATTTTACAATGAATAAACAATAAAGATTCATGTTTACTGAAATAATGCAAAGAAAGATCCATGTCTACTGAATTAATATAAAAGATCTACGTCTATATGAATAACAAAAAATTATGAAAAAAAACGTGTCTACTTAGAAACAAGTTTTAGAAATCTGTGATTACGTAAATAAAGCGAACAATCTATGTTTGCTGAAATAATGAAACAAAACTGTTTACTGAACACATGAGAAAAATCTGTATCTAGTGACAAAAAGAAAAAAAGTCTATCTTGTAAAGAACAAAGTGTCTATTGAAAAAAAAATTAAAATTTACGGCTATTTTTTTAAAAAAAAGAAAAATCCTTGTCGACTGAAAAAAAATGAGAAGAATTTTCATCTATACTGAAACAGGTAAGAAAAATATGTATAATGAAAATAATGAGCAAAATCTGTGTGTACTAAACAATTTGAAAATCTATGTCTACTTAAAAAATTGAAAACTGAAAAATCTATATCTACTGAAAAAAATAAAAATTGAAAAATCTATGTCTATTGAACAAAAATGGAAAATCTGTGTCTACTAAAAATAAAATGAAAAAAATTATGTCTACTGAAAGAAAGAAAATTGAAAAATCTATATATATCGAAAAAAATAGGAAAATGTATGTCTGCTTTAAAAAAAAAAAGGAAAGCTGAAAAATCTATGTCTATTGAAAAAAAAAAAGAAAATTGAAAAATCTTTGTTAACTTTCAAAAAAAAAAAAAAAGAAAAGAAGAAAATATCTGTCTGTCGAAAAAAATGAGAAAAGTTTGCATAGTGAAGAAAGTGAGGGAAAAAATCTATTTCTACTGAAAAAAAAAGAGATAATCTGGATCCATGTCACTGTAAATACAAAAATAAGAAAACTGTATGTCTGTATCTGCTGAAAAAAACATATAAAAAATCTATTTGTAGAAACAGAAATTAAAAAGAAAACAATATATCTATGTCTGTTAACAAATTGAAACATGTATGTCTATAGAAAAAAAATGAGAAAAATCTGTCTACACAAAAAAAAAAAAAAAATTTAAATCAATGTCAACTGAAAATAAATGTGAAAATTTGTTTTCAGCAGATATAGCTTTTTCTCATTTTTTTTTTTACAGTAGACAGAGATTTTTCTCTTTTTCTCTATGTACATAGATTTCTTTCTCAAAATCTCATTCATTCATATGCATGTCCCTTGCGGAACTTTGCCTCCCAAACAGCACTCCTGTAGGCCTTTCGGTTGTGAGCAAGATGGCCTGCCGCTCAAAATCTACTGAACAAAAATGAGAAAAATCTTTGTCCATTGTAAAAAGTGAGATAAATTTATCTTTACTGAAAAAAAAAAATCTGTCTACTAACAAAATGAGAAACATTTATGTCTACTGAAAAACATAAACTGAAACAAATATGTATATCAAAAATGTGAGAAAAATATATGTCTACTGAAAAAAAGGGAGAAAAATATATGTCTACTGAAAAGAAAGCGAGAAAAATATGTCTACTGAAAAGAAAGCGAGAAAAAACTAAGTCTGCTGAAAAAAAAAATGAGAAAAAACTATATGTACAAGATATAACGAGAAAAAAATGTCTACTGACAAAAACAAAAAAAAGTTATGTCTAATGAAAACTATGAGAAAAAATATTTATATCCACAAACTTTAGGAAATAGAAACGTCTAATGAAAAAATTAGAAAAAATTATGTCTACTGATAAAAAAGAGAAAAAAAAATATGTCTACTGAAAAAAGCGAGAAAAAAACCGTGTCTACTAAAACAAATGAGAAAAAAAAACTACGAATAGTGAAAAAAACGAGAAAAAACTACATCTACGAGATATAACGAGGAAAAAAATTTCTACCGACATAAACGAAAAAAAAAAATGTCTACTGAAAAACATGAGAAAAAAACTAAGTCGGCTGAAAAAATACGAGAAGAAATATGTATAATGATAAAATTTAGGACAAAGCTATGTCTACTGAAAAAAAACGAGAAAAAAATATGTCTACTGAAAAGGAAAAACTAGAAAAAAAACGTGTCTACTGAGAAGTGAAAAAAAATGAGAAAAAAAACTATATGAACTGAAAAAAATGAGAAAAATTCTATGTCTACTGAAAAAATGAGAAAAATTCTATGTCTACTGAAAAAATGAGAAAAAAATCTATGTTTACTGAAAAAAAAATTAAAACTGTATGTCTGTGTGTAACAAAAAGTGAACAAAAACCTATATATACTGAAAAAAGAGACAAATTAATGTTTACTGGAAAAAAGAGAACATTTATATCTAAGGTTCAAAATGAGAAATATTTATCTGCTGAAATAATTAAACTGAAAAATGAATGTCTATGTCTACCCAAAAAAATGAGAAAAATTTATATATACACAAAAAAACCCCAGAAAAATCTATGTCTATTAAAAAAACAACAAAGAAAAAATGTATGTCAAATAAACAATAAATAAATGAAAACAATATTTATCTATGCCTGCTGAAACAAGTAAGAAAAATATATACCTATGCCTGCTGAGAGAAAAGAGAACAATCTATATCTATGCCTACTGAGAGAAAAGAGAACAATCTATATCTATGCCTACTGAGAGAAAAGAGAACAATCTATATCTATGCCTACTGAAAGAAAAGGGAACTACTGAAAGAAAAGGGAACAATCTATATCTATGCCTACTGAGAGAACAGAAAAAAATCTATATCTATGCCTACTGAAAAAAAATGTGAAAAATCTGTCCACTGAAAAAAAAACACAAAGGATCTTTGGTTACTGAAATAATCAAAAACATGTTTGGTTGTTGTGATGTTATTGATATTTTTTTTTCAATTTCTCATCAGATTGTGACATGTAATTAAGTATTCACTGTTTTATTTTCGTCACTTGCATACATTTGCAGATATTTAACAAATGTGAGAGACATTCTTAAACAAATAATTATTTATGCAACAATTTTGTTTATATTTCAGCTTGTCTATCAGTACGTACACGATAAAACAAAGTTATGAGTCTATCAGCACGCAGACAATAACACAAAGTTACATTAGTGCTATTACTGCTAATGATGATTAGCGCTATCACTGAATCTGGCTAAGACAGAGCTATTATTTCGGTGTTAAAATTAACATCTTCCTTACTACATCCACTCGCCTCTTTGCTGTTTTTTTTTCAACTCCCCACCCGAATTACTTACATCAAACTGCTAATTACACAAAGTCTAATCACAGTCCACTGATCGTAGCCAAGCGTTGTTGATCAAAGAGACCATCTGACCAATAACGGAACACTTCCGCGTGTACTGACATAACGGAGCAGAATAATGGTTACTGAAATAGTGAAACGGGTTTATAGTTAATAATGAAACAATTTCGTTGCTGAAATAGGGGAAACATTACACAACTACTGATATAGAAAGGTCAGTGGCACAGGACATTATAATGAAGATCGATGATCGCTGAAGTAGCTATGATTTTCTGTGATCACTGAAATAACGATGATGATCTGTGGTCACTGAAGTAACTATACTGATCTATGGTCACTGAAATAACTATAATGGTCTATGATCTCTGAAGTGACTATAAAGGTCTATGATCTCTGAAGTAACTATAAAGGTCTATGATCTCTGAAGTAACTATAAAGGTCTATGATCTCTGAAGTAACTATAAAGGTCTATGATCTCTGAAGTAACTAAAAACTAAAAAGGTCTATGATCTCTGAAGTAACTATAAAGGTCTATGGCTATAGAAATAATGATAAAGATCTATGGTTAATGAAATGATATTTTTCTAAAGCTATGACTACTAAAGTTATAACAAAGATCTATGGCTAACAGAATGATGTCACAGATCTAATGACAAAAGAAGCCGATGTATCACTAAAGCTATGTTAGAAAAGCAAGGTTCGGTACAAGCCACATAGCTTCCATCCAGCAAACGCGCCACTTAGAGATAGATGACTCACCATCAACCACTGCTGGCTGTTGGTAAAGTTCACCGTGACACGTGACTTGAAATACGATGATTGACTAGGTCACCATGACACAGAGCCTACAATTACGCATTAGCTCAATGATCTTAGCACTTGAACAAAATCTATTATAAACGCAGATAATGGTGTATAGAAAAACCAGCTTTTCATTCGCTGTCTGCATTGGTACATTCTACAGACTTTTAAACAAATCTTTGCGAAACAATAAAAGCGAATAAAGCTGGCGTATACGTGTGTATAAGCGATCATTATTGCTTTTTTTTTTTTCTTCTTTGCTTGCTTGATGAGGAGTAGCAGATAATCTTGCTGGACCCCTCCCCCAAAACCCACCCTATCCCTCCACCCCCCAACCCCCCCCCCCCAATATGGATTGGAATTCTCTCTAAATATTAAGCTCTGTTGGCGGCAGTTGGTCTATTGAAAAAAGTGAATACACGGTAGCTTAGAGCCATCCATCAAATTCAGAACAAGAAACCTTAAACGAAGTGGGCAGTTCCCTGCAGCCAAAACGCGCCTTTCTAAGGGAGGGCTGACTTCAAGCCTCGTTTGCATGTTTCAGGAGTAGGTCTTTGCTTGAACTCGCTTAGCGAATTTAGGTCAGGGGCTATCTTTAATCCTTCCTGTCTGGTTCTTGTCTAGATGATTATTTGTATTATACATATTCCTTTTCTTAAACTGGGTCTTACAAGCAGAAAGAGATAGCACGTGTGGTAAAGACAGACAAGGGCACTCTTTCAAAACTGCTGTGAAAATAACTTTGTGCGTGTAGACCTCGGCAGAAATGAAGTGTTGGGGATGTAGTGTTTATAGCTGGGGATAGTAATAAGTGTTGGGGATGTAGTGTTTATAGCTGGGGATAGTAATAAGTGTTGGGGATGTAGTGTTTATAGCTGGGGATAGTAATAAGTGTTGGGGATGTAGTGTTTATAGCTGGGGATAGTAATAAGTGTTGGGGATGTAGTGTTTATAGCTGGGGATAGTAATAAGTGTTGGGGATGTAGTGTTTATAGCTGGGGATAGTAATAAGTGTTGGGGATGTAGTGTTTATAGCTGGGGATAGTAATAAGTGTTGGAGATGTAGTGTTTATAGCTGGGGATAGTAATAAGTGTTGGGGATGTAGTGTTTATAGCTGGGGATAGTAATAAGTGTTGGGGATGTAGTGTTTATAGCTGGGGATAGTAATAAGTGTTGGGGATGTAGTGTTTATAGCTGGGGATAGTAATAAGTGTTGGAGATGTAGTGTTATAGCTGGGGATAGTAATAAGTGTTGGGGATGTAGTGTTTATAGCTGGGGATAGTAATAAGTGTTGGAGATGTAGTGTTTATAGCTGGGGATAGTAATAAGTGTTGGGGATGTAGTGTTTATAGCTGGGGATAGTAATAAGTGTTGGGGATGTAGTGTTTATAGCTGGGGATAGTAATAAGTGTTGGGGATGTAGTGTTTATAGCTGGGGATAGTAATAAGTGTTGGAGATGTAGTGTTTATATCTGGGGATAGTGATAAGTGTTGGAGATGTAGTGTTTATATCTGGGGATGTAGTATTTATAATTGGGGATAGTGATAAGTATTGAAGATGTAGTGTTTACATCTGGGGATAGTGATAAGTGTTGATGATGTAGTGTTTATATCGGAGATGTAGTGTTTATAACTGGGGATAGTGATAAGTGTTGGAGACGTAGTGTTTATATCTGGGGATAGTGATAAGTGTTGGGGATGTAGTGTTTATAGCTGGGGATAGTGATAAGTATTGAAGATGTAGTGTTTATATCTGGGGATAGTGATAAGTGTTGGAAAAGTAGTGTTTATATCTGGGGATAGTGATACGTATTGATGATGTAGTGTTTATAGCTGGGGATGATGATAAGTGTTGGCAATGTAGTGTTTATAGCTGGGGATAGTGATAAGTATTGAAGATGTAGTGTTTATATCTGGGGATAGTGATAAGTATTGAAGATGTAGTGTTTATATCTGAGGATAGTGATAATTATTGAAGATGTATTGTTTATATCTGGGGATAGTGATAAGTATTGAAGATGTAGTGTTTATATCTGGGGATAGTGATAAGTGTTGAAGATGTAGTGTTTATATCTGGGGATAGTGATAAGTGTTGGAGATGTAGTATTTATATCTGGGGATAGTGATAAGTGTTGGAGATGTAGTGTTTATATCTGGGGATAATGATAAGTGTTGAAGATGTAGTGTTTATATTTGGGGATAATGATAAGTGTTGAAGATGTAGTGTTTATATCTGGGGATAGTGATAAGTGTTGGAGATGTAGTGTTTATATCTGGGGATAATGATACGTGTTGAAGATGTAGTGTTTATATCTTATATATCTTATATCTTTCCCGTACCGTTAAACGTCACATAGGGCTCGCAAAGTAGTTCGCCAATTTTTCCTGTCTTCGGCGAGTCTTTCAACCTCATTTTATGCCTGTTAATTGGCCTCTCTTAATAATGTCCTTTTCAGAGTTTCACGCGGTCTGCCTCTTTTTCTTCGGCCTGTTGTGTTCCACTTGATAGCTTGTTTTGGGATTCTCTGATCATTTCTTCTCATCAAGTGACCAACATATGTCCATCTCCTTTTCCTGATCACCCATGAGACTGGTTGTTGTTCAGTCATCTGTCTTATCTCTGCATTGTTCTTGAATTCGTTCCACTTGATGCCGAGTATATTAGGCATTTGTTTTCAAAAGAGTCTAATTTCTTGTCTATTTCTTTAGTTGTTTTCTAGCTTTTGCATGCATAAATGAGGGTGGATATTACATTTGAATTGAATAGTCTTAACTTGGTTTTTGTGCTTATAACTTTTGAATTCCATATGTTCTCAAGATTCTTGAAGATAGATGCTGCTTTTGCAATTCTGATTCTAACTTCCTTTCTAGTGTCACCAGCCTGGTCTATGTAGCTGCCAAGGTATGCAAATTGATTGACTTCTTCAATATCTGTCCCTTCTATGTGTGTTATATCTAGGGATAGTGATAAATGTTGGAGATGTAGTGTTTAGAGGCGGGGATAGTGATAAATGTTGGAGATGTAGTGTTTAGAGGCGGGGATAGTGATAAATGTTGGAGATGTAATGTTTATATCTGGGGTTAGTGATAAATGTTGAGATGTAGTGTTTATATCTAGGGATAGTGATAAAAGTTGGAGATGTAGTGTTTATATCTAGGGATAGTGATAAATGTTGGAGATGTAGTGTTTATATCTAGGGATAGTGATAAATATTGGAGATGTAGTGTTTATATCTGGGGAGAGTGATAAATGTTGGAGATGTAGTATTTATATCTGGGGTTAGTGATAAATGTTGGAGATGTAGTGTTTATATCTGGTGATAGTGATAAATGTTGGAGATGTAGTGCTTATATCTGGGGATAGTGATAAATGTTTAAGATATAGTGTTTATATCTGGAGTTAGTAATAGACATTGGAGATGCAGCGTTTATATTTGCGGATAGTTATAAATGTTGGAGATGAAGTGTTTATATGTAGGAGAATAGTAAAAAAAAAATTGGAGCACGAAGAAGCATATAATCAGAGTTCCATCGTCAAGTGATACTATCAAAGCTCCATCATCAAGTCATAGTGTCAGAGCTTCATCATCAAGTTATACTGTTAGAGCTTCACCATCAAGTTATACTGTCAGAGCTCCATCATCAAGTTATACTATCAAAAGCCCATCATCAAGTCATACTATCAGAACCCCATCGTCATCAAATCATACTATCAGAGCTTCATCATCAATTCATATTATCAGAGCTTCATCATCAAGTCATACTATCATAGCTCCATCATCAAGTTATACTATCAGAGCTCATCATCAAGTCATACTATCAGAGCTTCATCATCAATTCATACTATCAGAGCTCATCATCAAGTCATACTATCAGAGCTCATCATCAAGTCATACTATCAGAGCTTCATCATCAAGTTATACTATCAGAGCTCATCATCAAGTCATACTATCAGAGCTCATCATCAAGTCATACTATCAGAGCTCATCATCAAGTCATACTATCAGAGCTCATCATCAAGTCATACTATCAGAGCTTCATCATCAAGTTATACTATCAGAGCTCCATCAAGTCATACTATCAGAGCTCCATCATCAAGTCACACTGTTAGAGCTCTATCACCAAGTCACACTGTTAGAGCTCCATCACCAAGTCATACTATCAGAGCTTCATCATCAGGTCATACTATCAGAGCTTCATCATCAAGTCACACTGTTAGAGTTCTATCACCAAGTCACACTGTTAGAGCTCCATCAAGTCATACTGTTAGAGCTCCATCACCAAGTCATACTATCAGAGCTTCATCATCAAGTCATACTATCAGAGCTTCATCATCAAGTCATACTGTTAGAGCTCTATCACCAAGTCATACTATCAGAGCTTCATCATCAAGTCATACTATCAGAGCTTCATCATCAAGTCATACTGTTAGAGCTCTATCACCAAGTCATACTATCAGAGCTTCATCATCAAGTCATACTATCAGAGCTTCATCATCAAGTCATACTGTTAGAGCTCTATCACCAAGTCATACTGTTAGAGCTCCACCACCAAGTCATACTATCAGAGCTTCATCATCAAGTCATACTATCAGAGCTTCATCATAAAGTCACACTGTTAGAGCTCCACCACCAAGTCATACTGTTAGAGCTCTGTCATCAAGTCATACTGTTAGAGCTCTGTTATCAAGTCATACTATCAGAGCTTCATCATCAAGTCATACTGTTAGAGCTCCATCAAGTCATACTATCAGAGCTTCATCATCAAGTCATACTATCAGAGCTCATCATCAAGTCATACTGTTAGAGCTCCATAAATTCATAGAACCAGAGCTTCATCAAGTCACACAGCCAGAGCTCCATCACGTCATACAATCAAAGCTCCATCAAATCACACAACCAAAAGCTCGATTAATGACGACATTAAGGCATCAGACGGCAGAGGCTGGCTGAGCTGCAAAAGCTGATCTACCAGAACGTAGAGAATACCCGACAGTACCCAGTACTAAAAAAATACCACCAAACACTGTAGTGTATTCAGTCACAACCGAACAGCTGGAAGACTCCTAGGAACCAAGCCCAATAATTCATAGACTTCCTGGAGTCATGACCCAAAAGCTGACAGATCTCTAGGTGTCATGACCCAATAGGTGATAGACCTCTTGGTGTCATGGCCTAATATCTGACAGACCTCTAGGAGTCTTGACCTAATAGCAGACAGACCTCTGGGAGTCTTGACCTAATAGCAGACAGACCTCTGGGAGTCATGACCCAATATCTGACAGACCTCTAGGAGCCATGACAAAATAGCTGACAGACCTGTGGGAGTCAGGACCTAATAGCTGATACACTTCTAGGAGTAATGATCTAATAGATGACAGACATCTAGGAGTCATGACCTAACAACTCAGACCGACATGTCCGAAAAACCTCTGGAAGCTGTTATTTAAAAAAAACGATAATAAAAGTTAAAACTGACAATTTATTTAGGGGTTAGTTTATATTTTGTACATTTTTCTTATTAGTAGGAAACCAAACAGTATAATCTCAACCTCCTTTAAGGTACATAATATAACCACTAAACAGCATGATCTCAACTTTCTTTAAGGTACATAATATAACCACTAAACAGCATGATCTCAACTTTCTTTAAGGTACATAATATAACCACTAAACAGCATGATCTCAACCTCCTTTAAGATACATAATATAACCACTAAACAGCATGATCTCCACCTCATTTAAGGTACATAAATATAAACACTAAACAGCATGATCTCAACTTCCTTTATAGTACATATATATATAAATTAACTAAACAATACGTATTCTCTATAAACATTCAACAATACATATCTGTATTTCTCTACTGCACTTAAAATGTGTATTAAACAATAAACATTCTTTACATTCCTAGTTAGCACATAAACACTCAAGCAATAAACATTCTTTACATTCCTAGTCAGCAAATAATCGCTGAAGCAATAATCATCATCAGGTGCCGTGCCGACTGGCGTTGGTTATTATGCTTCTCCAGAGTACCCGATCCTTCATGCAGGGCGTCAGTTCAGTTGGTGATCTCCTCTCACACCATCCCGTCAGACTGTCCAGTATCATTTCTCTTGGTCTTCCTCTTGTCTTCTTCCTTCTATTTTTCCTGTTGTTATAATATTTTCAATGCCCCCTCTTCTCATTGTATGTCCTATGAAAGTACATTGTCTCTCTCTTATCTTTTTGACAAGGTTTTTTTTGTCTCTCCAGCTCTTCTCATACATTCTTCATTAGTTATTTTTGCTGTCCAGGGGATTCGCAACATTCTTCTAATAAAAAACATTTCTGCTGCTTCCAACGATTTTTGTGCAGACTTGCCTATTTTCAATGATTCACTTCCATATAACAAGATAGGTTCAATATAGCATTTTAGGACTCGTTTTCTAACATTCATTGATATATTATAAAGAATGTTTATTGTTTCAGTGATTAGGTTTGCACTGAAACAATAAACATTCCTTATAACCATAGTTAGTACATATACATTTAATCAATAAACATTCTTCACACTCCCAGTTGGCACATAAACAGTGAAGCATTAAACATTCTTTACATTCGTAGTTAGCACATACTCACTGAAGCAATAAACATTCTTTACATTCGTAGTTAGCACATACTCATTGAAGCAATAAACATTATGTACGCTCCTAGTTAGCGCATAAACATTGAAGTAATAAACATTCTGTGTAATCTTAGTTAGCATAAAAACACTGAAGAAATAAATATTCTTTATATTCCTAGTTAGCACATAAACACTGAGGCAATACATATTCTTTATAATCCTAATTAGCACATAATCACTGAAGCAATAAACATTCTTTATATTCCTAGTAAGCACATAAACACTGAAGCAATAAACATTCTGTACGCTACTAGTTAGCCCATAAACATTAAAGCAATAAACAGTCGTCTGTAGACTAATAGTTATCACATAAACATTGAAGCAATATACATTATGTACCCTCCCCGTTAGTACATAAATACTGAAACAATAAACATTCTTTATACTCCTACTTAGCACATAAACACGGAAGCAATAAATATTCTTTACATTCCTAGTTAGCACATAAACACTAAAGCTGTAAGCATTCTGCACAATCCTACTATGCACATAAACACTGAAGGAAAGAAACATTCCGTACACTTCCACTTAGACCATAAACACTGAAGCAATAAACATTCTGTATAGTTCTGCTTAGCACATACACACTAAAGCGATAAACATTCCGCTCGCTTCTAGTTAGCACATAAACTCTGTAGGCATGAACATTCTGTGCACTCCTAGTTAGCACGTAAACGCAAAAGCTATAAACATCTCTACTCCTAGTTAGCACATAAACCCTGAAGCAATAAACATTCTGTACCCTATTACCTGTCACATAAACACTGAACCTATAAACATTCTGTACACTCCTAGTTAACACATAAACACTGAACCTATAAACATTCTGTACGCGCCTACTTAGCACATAAACACTGAAGCTATAAACATTTGTACACTCCTAGTTAGCACATAAACAATGAAGCAATAAACATTCTGTACATTCCTACTTAGCACGTGAACACTGAAGCAATAAACATTCTGTACATTCCTACTTAGTACATAAACACTGAAGCAATAAGCATTCTTTATAATCCTAGTTAGCATATATACACTGAAGCAATAAATATTCTTTATAACCCTAGTTAGCAATAAATACTGAAGCAGTAAACACTCTTTACATTCCTAATTAGCACATAAAATCTGAAGCTATAAACATTCTGTACGCACCTCTAAAGTGCTTGGGATCAAAGGAGTGTTTGGTTTCGGATTTTTCTCAGATTTTGGAATATTATTTGTGATTTATATCAAACAATATTTTTGGGGTAGGACCCAAGTGTAAACAAGAAATTCACATATATTTTATAGTATACCTTGTACACATACATTGAAGGTATTTTGATACAATTCAGAAAGCAAAGATGTCACTCTATTTCAGCCACTTGAGATGGACAGTTTGTAGGTCTGTGTCATCATCATCATCATCATCATCATCATCATCATCATCTTGACAGTGGTGATTGTATATGCTACCGATAAACAATCATTTTCTTACACTAATTCACATATAAATACTCAGCAGTAAAAAAAACATATGACATACCATAAAGAGAAAAGGTTAAAAAAAAAGCAGTTCCGTGGAACTAGACAGCATAGCGGCATCACCAGAATACCCGTATCAGCCGCTACTTAACAGCAGACAGCAATCAACCACAGGCTGTCTGTCTCCACCTATGACGCTGTGGAGTTTGTTTTAAAGGCTGTGTTCTGTTGGTTTAGGTAAGGGAGAAGGAACATCAGAAACAGATCAGAGACCAGAATATGGGTTGGGGGGGGGGGGGCTTTTTCAAATGTATCCTCCAGAGTTATCTACCTCCTACACATTTTTTGTCTTAGAAGTCTTTCTTTGATTTTACAAACTGACAAGATTTGTCTTAGAAGTCTTTCTTTAATTTTTTAAATTGACAAGATTTGTCTTAGAAGTCTTTCTTTGATTTTACAAAAAGACTAGATTTGTCTTAGAAGTCTTTCTTTGATTTTATAAACAGACAAGATTTGTCTTATAAGTCTTTCTTTGATTTTATAAACAGACAAGTTTTTCCTGATATGCTACCATAGTCCTTCATTAAACCCTTGACACCAAGTCGTCTACAGGCACTTGTCTGTGGTGTTAGCAGCCTCATTTTCATTACCATTATTATCACAATCAGCTTGATCTAGGATCATTTCTGCTGTTTCATCACCGGGTGATTATCTAACAGGAACAGGGATGAGGCTTGAGAGCCTTTATCCGTGGCCTATGCTCCCAAGGGAGTGATGATGATGATGATGATGATGACGATGATGATGATGATGATGATGATGATGATGATGAACGAATAACTGTAGCCACATATTTATTATGTGAAAATCTTCATCGGTATCCACTCTGCTACTGGAGGTTTTTTTTTTTTAAGTTTCTCTCACTCTCTCTCTCTCTCTCTCTCTGTGTGTGTGAGGAGGTTGGGACATCCTCACTTGACATGCGGACCTTCAAAGTCACTACCTTGTTCATTAACATGAACAATAAACAGTCAGTTAATTTACAATCAGTCACGTTTAAGACCAAGTCACTCCTGCCCCACGGCATTAACTAAAATAACAGACAGCTGGCTGTCTAATATAAATGACAAATTGTGTGGTGCTGTCTTTGTTGATTTCAAGAAAGCCTTCGATATGATTGATCATGAAATTCTTGCAAATAAGCTTGAAGGTTATAGATTGCACCCTGACCTAACAAAATGTATTACATCTTTTCTCTTAGGTAGAAAACAAGTAGTTTGCTTTAGAAACAAAATATCTGGCTCGTCTGTGGTTGATACTGGTGTTCATCAAGGCTCCATTCTTGGTCCTCTTCTCTTTGCTATCTATATTAACGACTTACCACTACATTTAAAGCAATCTTCATGTGATCTTTTTGCTGATGACTGTACTCTTTACAATAGTGACTATGGCATCAATAACATACAGACAACGCTCCAAAAATTATATAAACAGTATAAATGGATACAACGTGATATATAAATATATATATATACTATATATATTTACCATATATATTATATATATATAATAAATGGAGTATATAAAATGATATATTGATAAACTCCAACAAAACAAAATCCATGCTCATCACTACAAGACAGAAACTGCAGAACGCAACAAAAATTTCACTACAGCTTTGTGCTGGGACTAAGGCAATAGAAAATGTTCATGAACATAAAACTCTAGGACTTATCAACATTTAACTTGGAATTCTCACGTACATAACCTAACAAACTTGATTGCACAGAAAGTTTACCAACTAGTCATAATTAAACACTTTATCGACAAAGATACATGAAAGATATAATACATATCACATGTACAAACACACTTAGATTACTGTTCCACAATCTGGGATGGATGCTCAGTCTCAAACACAAAACAGCTCCACTCACTTCACAAACGAGCATTAAATCTGATTTGTGACAAACATCCAGTACAGATTGTAGATCAGCACAAACAACTCAAAATTCTACCTTTCAAATGCAGAGTCATTTTTAACAAAGTTAAGTTTGTTCACAGAATTCTGTCGCACAATGCTCCGCCTTACTTGTGGTCACTGTTTACGTATAACACTAAACATAGCCAGCGTTTAAAAAAGTGTATTCTTCCTAAACCCAGGATTGATCTGTACAAGAACAGCCTTACATACTCTGCAGTACAGCTCTGGAACACCCTCCCTATCATTTAAAATCTGTTAGTAATACCTGTTTCATTATTTACTTTCTTGTAATTATATGCCTCCATAGAATAACCAGCACTCTCTCAACACGTGACTCGCCAGCCATCAAGTACTAAAATGACATAGTTCGAAAAGTAACTTGTTAGATATTTTTAGAAATTATTTTAATGTTTGTTAATAATCATATGTTAGAGGATCTGTATTTACAATGTGTTTTTATTTATGTAGAGGTCTGTCTGCGTGCATGTATGTGTGTGAGCTATTTTATTAGGTTAATTACTTTTTCTCTTTGACTTTGAGTGTAATAGTTTAATTTGTCTACATTCTTTTGATGTTTTTTTTATTCACAATGTAATTTGTTTACTTGTATTAAATTGAGTGTGTGGAAAGAATGAAAAATGGAGTGATGAAGGGCAGACGGGCCAGCGTGCCCAATTCTTTAACCTTTGAAAATAAGGATCGTTCTTTCATTCATTCATTCATACACCACCACCACCAAGACCACCACCACCACCACCACCAACACCACCACCACTACTACCACCATTACCACCACTACCACCACCAACCCCACCACCACCAAGATCACCACCACCACCACCAACACCACCACCACTACTACCACCACTACCACCACTACCACCACCAACACCACCACCACCAAGACCACCACCACTACCACCACCAAGACCACCACTACCACCACCATCACCACCATCACCAAGACCACCACTACCACCACCACCACCACCAACACCACCACCACTACTAGAACCACTACCACCACCAACACCACCACCACTGCTACCAACATCACCACTACCACTACTACCACCACTACTACCAACACCCCCACCACCAACACCATCACCACTACTACCACCAACACCAACACCATCAAGACCAACACCACCATCACCACCAGAACCACCACCACTACCACCACCACTACCAACACTATTACCAACACCACCACTACCACCACCACTACCACCACCACTACCGACACTACCACTACCACTACCACCACCTCAACTACCACCACGCCACCACTGCTAAAACCACTACACCATAATCACCACCACCGCTACCATTACTACCACCACCACCACTACCACCTCTACCACTACCACCACTACCACCACTACCGTCACCGCTAACACTACTACCACCACCACTACCACCACTACCACCACCATCACCACTATCACCACCACTACCACCACAACCATCACTACCATCGCTAACACTACTACCACCACAACCTTCACTACCACCTCAACCTTCACTACCACCGCTACCACCCACCATCACTACCACCACTACCACCACCACCGCTACCACTACTACCACCACTATCATAACTACCACCACAGTCACCACAACCACCACTACCACCATCACTACCACCACCAGGCTACCACTAATACCACCACAACTACACCACTACCACTACCACTGCTACCTCACTACCACGACAACCAACACAACCACCACTACTACCACCACCACTACCACCACCACAACTACCACCACAATGCCACCACCACTACTATCACCAGCACTATCACAACCATTACCACCACCCGCTGTTAACGAGATTCTTCAGTTGCCTTGCGTGGAGCGGTGCTCCTCCCGGCCAATGAAGAAAGGTGCAAATGGGGTTGCCGCGCGGTACCACTGCGGAAAAGGTGGTAGAAAGGATAAAGCGAAGCAAACAGTCAAATCACAGCACCTCTGGTCTTGAGGTCGGCCACGTCCTAAGTGCACTCATATCGGGTGAAATGCCTGTTATGTTACGCTAAGCTTGACTCTTCTTCCATGATGCGACATTTGTTTCTGTTCTATTATTATTTGGGGTGAATCCTTTCTTCTTACTTTATGTAGTTACTATCTCAGTCAGTCAGTCAGTCATTTGCATGTCCCTTGAGGAACTTTGCCTTCCTAACAGCACTCCTGTAGGCCTCTTGGTTGTAAGCAAGATTCCCCGCTGCTGATGTTTCCATTACTACAGACAAACAACAATTTACACAAAAGCTAAAAACAAGAACTTGAGTGATATATGTCTTCCTTTTAATTTCCCTCATTGTATCTCCATTATTAGTTAGCAGTGATCCAAGACATTCAAAACTCTCCACCTCTTCCAATTTTTCCTTATTGATATATATTTCACCTGCTTTGTTTGTTTTGTCAGTTGTCAACAATTTAGTTTTCTTCATGTTAAGACAGAGGTTTTGCTTTTAACCATACTTACAGACTGACAAAAATAGTTTTTCCATTCCTTTTTGTGTTGTGGACAGTAACTCTGTGTCATTAGCATATCTAATCTGTGGTATTTCATAACCTTCAATTGTTATGGCATCGTAGTATTCTTTGTTTACATCTTCTCTAACATTCCTCATTATATTTTCAGTATACACGTTAAATAAGTAAGATGACAATATGCACCCCCGACGGACCCCTTGTTTTATGCCAAACCAAGTTGTTGTTTCACCATTTATTCTTACTGCTGCCTGTTGGTCTAGATACAGTAGTGATGTTAATTGTATCAAATGTGTTGGAAATCCCATTTTTTCCATTATTTCTCAAAGTTTATGGTGTTGTACACAATCAAATGCCTTTGAATAGTCTATAAATGATAAATATAGATTCACATTAAATTCTCTGCATTTCTCTATTATTAATCTTATACTGAATATGTGATCTCTTGTTCCTCTTCCTTGTCTAAAACCAGCTTGGACCATATTGACTTTTCGTTTATTTTCTTTCAAAGTCTGCCCACTTTGATTTTTAATATAATTTTACTGGTATGACTAATCAGAGCAACGATTCTGAAGTTTGTGCATAATTTCAGGTTACCCTTTTTTGTCAGTGGTATGAATATAGTTCTTTTTCATTCTTTTGTCCAAATACCTGAATGCCATATCTTTTTACATAGTGCATGAGAGATATGAAAAACTTTAGATAAAGTGGAACATGAAAAGATTTTAAACTTTAATTATTTCCAGTAGCCTGTTCTCATTCTTCATTGTTAGTATTGTCTTGGCACTTTTCTGTGGTTTTGAAGGGGAGAGATGTGGGAGCATTATCTTGGCGAACTGTTTCTCTCATGGCTGACTCTACTAATGTTGCATTTGTATAATTGGTTACAGTGATAACAAGTAGTGTTTGTATCATCTGAATGTTGTAGGCATTCACTGTCGTCATAACTCAGTTGCCAAGTTTGATTGCCGTCACAGTTAGCGGGGACAAGTTGTGAGAGGACAACTTGTGAGAGGACAAGTTGTGAGAGGACAAGTTGTGAGAGGACACGTTGTGAGAGGGCAAGTTGTGAGAGGACAAGTTGTGAGAGGGCAAGTTGTGAGAGGACAACTTGTGAGAGGACAAGTTGTGAGAGGGCAACTTGTGAGAGGACACGTTGTGAGAGGACAAGTTGTGAGAGGACACCTTGTGAGAAGGCAAGTTGTGAGAGGACAAGTTGTGAGAGGACAACTTGTGAGAGGACAACTTGTGAGAGGACAAGTCGTGAGAGGACAAGTCGTGAGAGGGCAAGTTGTGAGAGAACAAGTTGTAAGAGGGCAACTTGTGAGAGGGCAAGTTGTGAGAGGGCAAGTTGTGAGAGGACAAGTTGTGAGAGGACAACTTGTGAGAGGACAAGTTGTGAGAGGGCAACTTGTGAGAGGACAACTTGTGAGAGGGCAACTTATGAGAGGACAAGTTTTTGTAAACTGTTTTCTTGACGAGTAAAGGTCAAAAAATCCCCGCTTCCATGCCATTAAGGCAAACTGGGGAACATGGTGTAAGGCCCATTTTTCCGCGACCTTCGGCACATGACAGTGTGACGTGGTCAGTGTCACGCCTGCTACATTTATCTTCCCAGAATTCTCTGGGACCCATTTTCAGAGCATGGGTAGACCCCAGAAGCCTTTCAGTTTTTTTTTTTTTTGGGGGGGGGGGGGGTAGCAGAGAAAAATCCCCACCGATGGGACTTGAACCCAGAACTATCATATTAGGTGACCGAGCGGTGGCTAGTATCTGATTACTGTATTTTGTTTGTATTTGTCTGAGCTCTTACTTATTTCAGCTTTTGTCTCGAATATTCATTTCATTCAGAAAGTTTTCAATCTGTTCACCTTCCACTTTGTTTAAAGTGTTTTATATAATCAGTTAAATATGAACATAGATATCTACATACCTCAAAGTTTTCTGCTACAAAAATAACACGCTCTGATCCCATTAACCAGCATTTACCACTAAATTACCCCAAAAAAAAAGAGAACTATCTGGAGGTGGTCGGTTATTGTAACCTTATTATAATATCAAAAACCTACTCAAGAGCAACAAACCAAATCAGTTGTAGGATACTTTGACCTAAAGACTGATAATGCCAAGTTTGCATGTAAGAGAATCAGCCAGTTTTGATTTTGGTTCAGCATGTGAGAATTTGTCAAGATTAAAGATCTGGCAGCTAATAAGATAAGAAGAAAAAAACCACATGAACATTTAATTCCCGTGGTTGTTTGGAAAATATGTTTAATTTTACATTTAAACAAAAAACAAATATAAACTACCGAATATTGTACCGAGAAAAGCCGTATTTCGGAAAGTTACAAAAGCCGTATTTCGGAAAGTACTTCATGCGAGGTGAAGAAAAGTACGTCTGCAACTTCTGTATACACTCGTATAATTTTTCCTTAACGTCTTCCTTGAACTACACTTGTATAATTTTTCCTTAACATCTTCCTTGAACTACACTCGTATAATTTTTCCTTAACGTCTTCCTTGAACTACACTTGTATAATTTTTCCTTAACGTCTTCCTTGAACTATACTCGTATAATTTTTCCTTAACATTTTTATTTTACCTGGTATTTTCTTTACTTTATCCCACTTTTCTTGTAAAATGTATCGCTTATAGCATCACAATATTTTACTATGTGCCTGTCAGTTTCCTTCAAATTCTTTATCGTTTGTCTGGTATCTAGGACTTAGTAAAATAGTTTAAACTGTTTCGTTTATTTCTGTATAATTCTTTATTTGTGTTTTAAAAAATTCTTTTATAATTCTTTATTTGTCTTATTTGTATCTTCATAATTATTTATGCTTCTTGCTTAGTGCTTTATAATTACATATTTATGTGGACTATTTATCTCTTTGCAATTCTTTATGTACGTTGTTTATCCATTGATAGTTATTTATTATCATTTTTATCTGCTTATAATCGTTTATGCGTGTGGTTTATTTCTTTTATAATTATTTATATGTGTTTTTATATCTTTATAATTATGTATTATTTATGTATTATTATTATGTAATAAGCTTTATCTAATTACAATATTTCTTATGTGTTTTGTTTATATATTTGAAATTTTTTGTGTGTCTTGTTTGTCTATTTACGATTTAATTATCACAGTTATCTTATTTGACTTATTGCAATTATTTGTAGCTGTCTCGCCTGTCTCATTAAAACTCTCCTCAAACCTGTCTTGTGTGTCAGATTAAAGCTCTGGTCTGAAGGTTTGCGATGTTAGCAACAAACAAAAAAATCTAATTCTGACTCCATCCTAGTCTACGGTCTCTAATTCAAGAAATGATCGAATTCAGAAATAAATTTCACTGAAACAGTAATATAAAAACTGAACTCATACACAAGCAGGTGAAAAACCACATAAATAACAACCTTTTACTTTAAAAATGTAATGCTAAAAATGTTATACTTTAAAACTGCTGACAGAAACTAAACATGTTTTTACATGTAATGGCAACATAGCTCAGTGCTGTTTTGTCATGAACGCAGATCTAATGTGCTAGTGACAAGCTGCTGTTTATAATACTGCTGTTTCTAATGCTGCTGTTCGAATACCGTTGTTCCTAATGCTGCTGTTTCTAATCATGCTGCTTCACATGCTGCTGCTTTCAGGGGTGCTGTTTCTAATGCTGCTGTTTTCATGGATGCTGTTTCTAATGCTGCTGTTTTCAGGGGTGCTGTTTCTAATGCTGCTGTTTTCATGGAAGCTGTTTCTAATGCTGCTGTTTTCAGCGGTGCCGTTTCTAATGCTGCTGCTGCTGCTTCTAAAACTGCAGAAATCTAAAAGATCTCATTTCTGTTGCGTCCTTCGTCAGGCTTATGTGGCACAACTGTTCTCTATAAACAGCGCTGGAGGGCAATAAGACGATTTCTTGACTGGTTAGATGGTTGCTGGTTTGCCACGCTCTAGTCCTCTACTTCCTTCCATCTTTTATCGTGAAGCCAGGTCTACCTCATTCTTTATCGTTTGTCTTGTACGTCTCATTAAAATAATTTATAATGTGTGTTTATAATTTTATATGTGTCTTGTTTATCTCATTATAATTCTTTATGTATCATGTTTATCTCATTATAATTCCTTATGTGTCTCGTATATCTCATAATAATTCTTGAAATGTCTTGTTTATCTCGTTATAATTTTTTATGTGTCTTGTTTATTTATTTATGATTATTTATGTGTCTTTTTTATTTTTATTTTAATTTATTGTGTTATTTAGCTTTTATAACACTTCATGTCTTGTTTATCTCTGTATAATTAATTAGGTGTCTTGCTTATCTCTTTAAAATTATAATTACTTATGTATTTTGTTGATCTCTTTAATTCTCTATGCATCTTGTTTGTCTCTTTATAATCAGTATATGTCTTGTTTATATCTTTACTATTAATGATTACATGTCCTGTTTGTCTCATTACATTTACCACACTTGTCTTATTACAATTTTCTATGACATTGCTAGACTCGGCTTTTTTTTCCACATTCTACAATCTTTACTACAGTCTACGTGTTTGCTGAAATCTACATGTTTCCTGCAGTTTATATTCTTGCTACAGTCTACGTGTTTGCTGAAATCTACATGTTTCCTGCAGTTTATATTCTTGCTACAGTCTACGTGTTTGCTGAAATCTACATGTTTCCTGCAGTTTATATTCTTGCTACAGTCTACGTGTTTGTAGCAATCTACCTGTTTGTTACAACCAATGTGCTTGCTACAGTCCATGTTTTGCTACAGTCTTCTTGTTTGCTATATTTTACATGCCAGCTACAGTCTTCGTGTTTGCTACAGTCAACGTGTTTGCTACAATCTACGTGTTTAGCCCAGTCTACATTTTTGTTACAGTCTTTGTGTTTCATACAGTCTACGTGTTTTCTGCAATCTATGTCTTTGTTACAATCTATGTGTTTGCTACAGTCTTCGTGTTTGCTGCAGTCTTCGTGTTTGCTACAGTCTTTGTCTTTTCTAGTCTTCGTGTTTGCTACAGTCTTTGTCTTTTCTAGTCTTCGTGTTTGCTACAGTCTTTGTTTTTTCTAGTCTTCGTGTTTGCTACAGCCTTTGTTTTTTTCTACAGTCTTCGTGTTTGCTACAGTCTTTGTCTTTTCTAGTCTTCGTGTTTGCTACAGTCTTCGTGTTTGCTACAGTCTTTGTCTTTTCTAGTCTTCGTGTTTGCTACAGTCTTTGTCTTTTCTAGTCTTCGTGTTTGCTACAGTCTTCGTTTTTTTCTACAGTCTTCGTGTTTGCTACAGTCTACGTGGTTGCTACAGTCTACGTGGTTGCTACAGTCTACGTGTGTGCTATAGTCTTCGTATTTGCTACACATTACAATCTGGATACATTCGACGTGTATGTTGCAATCTTCACTCACAACGAAAAAAAAAACAACAACAACAAACTAACTCTAGAAACAAAATCTCACAAGGCTGACACGAGCCACAATTTATGGAGAATTAAAGTTCTCAGTTTACTCAAGAATGAAGTACGTCGATGGAATACTGGAAACTTTCGACTCAAAAAAACGCGGGGTATTTCACTGGAATTTGTACATGAAAACATAAGAAATTATACATCGTGCCCGATATGATGAGTCACAATAGTGTAAGCATTTTCCCACGGTATTTAGTTAGACTTCTTCTTCGTTGTGTGCCATGACATTCAAGAATATCAGCTTGGTCGGTGTGTCCTCTCTCCCCTCCCTGTGTAAGCGGTCATGCTCAGTTGTGTCCAGCTCCAGGTGGTATCGATTTTGTCATGTTGTTCGTTTCTTTCGGTCCAGAGTGAGTTGTTCTGTCTGTTGAGAAGACCTGGCTATCCATGGTCTTGGATGAAGTATTATATTTCTCTCTCTCTCTCTCTCTTTCTCTGTCTCTGTCTCTCTTTCTCTGTCTCTCTCTGCCCCTGTCTCTCTGTCTCTCTATATTTCTCTGTGTCTCTCTGTGTCTCTCTGTCTCTCTCTCTCTCTCCGTTGACTTGGTTTTTAAATTTACTCTCTGAATACTCGTGTTTGCCAGTTTTCTTTTAAACTTCTTTTTAATGTCTGATCTGTGCAGGAAAAGATATTCGTGTACGCCAAACAGGCAGAAACGACAGAGGCAGACAGAGAGAGAGAGAGAGAGAGAGAAAGACAGACAGAGACAGAGACAGAGAGACAGACAGACAGAGAGAGATACAGAGAGAGACGGAGAGACAGAGAGAGACAGAGAGACACAGAGAGACACAGAGAGAGAGAGAGAGTGATAGAGAAAGACACCGAGACAGAGAGAGACACAGAGAGAGACAGCGAGAGACAGAGAGAGACAGAGAGAGACACACAGAGAGACAGAAAGAGATAGAGAAAGACACTGAGACAGAGAGAGACACACAGAGAGACAGAGAGATTGATTGATTGATTGACTGATTGATCTTTATTTCAAAAGGGTTAAGAATTGGGCACGCAGGCCCGTCTGACATTCTGCCCTTTATCATACATCTTTCACTCTATTCCAGACATTCTACAAATATGCTGTTCATATAACAAACATAACTGACATTAAATCTGAGAGACTAAAATATAACATTTACGTTTCGCTCTTAAACATTCACTCAGTACAGAAGTAACTACATACATTATAAATGACTATCTACTAAACAAAATTTTCGGGACTATTCAGAAAACAATTAATTGTATTCGGTGTCTGTAAGAGCAGCTTAAGATAACTTATAAATTTTATAATTCATGGAGGCATGTAGTCGACATCAAATAGATATTGGGAAAGCTTGTAGTTGTAGGAAGGAGTATAATTTATATTTTTTATATAGGATGGGAGGGTATTCCAAAGATGAGCAGCAGAATAACTAAAGCTTTTCTTGTAAAGATCAAGTCTAGGTTTCGGAAGACATATGTTGTTCAAGCGTTGGCTGCACTTTGGGCTAAATTTAAACAGGTTCCATAGATAAGGCGGGGCATGCCGTGAAAGAATTTGATGTACTAACTTGGCTTTGTTGAAGAGGAACCTGTTCTTAAGAGGTAGTATTTTGATATGTTTGTGATGATTAGTTGTTTGTGCTTGATCTTTGTCACTAATAAGCTTTACTGCTCGCTTTTGGAGAGAGCAAAGCCTCTTTGTATTTGACACTGAGCAACCATCCCAAACTGTTGAGCAGTAGTCTAAATGTGTTTGTATATGAGCTATGTAGTATGTCTTCCTAGTGTCTTGATCTATGAAGTGCTTAATTTTAGCTAATTGGTATACTTTTTGTGCGATGAGTTTTGTTAGACATTGCACATGAGAGTTCCAGGTCAGATGTTGGTCAATAATAAGACCTAGTGTTTTGTGCTCGCTAACGTTTTCTATCTGTGATGTTTCTGTACAGAGCCGAAGTGTTGTTTTTGTTGCGTTTTGTAGTTTCTGTCTTGTTGTTATGAGCATTGATTTTGTTTTATCGGTGTTTATAATCATGCCATTATTTTTGCTCCATCCAATTAAATTGTATAACTCGACCTGAAGAGTTGATTCTAGATTAACACAATCGTAGTCACTGGTGTAGACTGTACAATCATCGGCAAAAAGGTCACAAGAAGAGTGTTTAAGATGAAGTGGAAGATCATTGATATAGATAGCAAAGAGCAACGGGCCTAGAATAGAACCTTGCGGAACACCAGTGTCAACTTTAGCAGAATTTGATAGAGAATTGTTGAAGAATACTACCTGTTGTCTGTCTGAAAGAAACGATGCAATTAATTTTATTAGGTCAGGGTGCAGTCTATAAGTCTTTATTTTTCTTACAAGAATATCGTGGTCAATCATATCAAATGCCTTTTTAAAGTCGACAAAGATGGCACCACATAGTCTGTCGTCATTTATGTTTACTAACCAGTTTTCTGTCATTTTGGTAAGAGCTGTGTAGCAGGAATGATTGGGTCTAAAGCCTGACTGACTGTCTATGAGTAAATTGTTCTCTTGCATGTGTCGTAGAGTTATTTTGTGTATGTGTTTTTCGAGTGGTTTTGATAATGATGATAATATGGATATTGGTCTATAGTTGGTAAGATTGTTAGATGAGCCAGATTTAAAGCGAGGATATACCTTAGCAGTTTTAAAAGCCTCAGGAAAATAACATTTTGCAATGCACTGGTTGTAAATATATGTTAGTGTATGTGAAATGACAGGTGCAGCATAACGTAAGATCTTATTACTAATATCATCAAGCCCAGCTGTATTGTTGTTTTTTAAGGTTAAGAGATAACTGTGAACTTCACTGACTGTTAAGAATGGAATGTGTAACTGTTTAAAATCAGTACTTCTGCTGTCCAGGAATGTTTGTAGTTCATGTAAGTCGCATACAGGAGCTGATACTGATGATTTAAGAACGTTGATTTCTTCTCTGAAATGTGTACTGATATGTGCGCTAGTGTATGCACGCTTGAGAATCAAATTCTTTTCTTTTATTTGATAGGATATTTATGGCTTTCCAAATTGATTTACTGTCTGATTTATTCTGTATTAGATTCCTGAAGTAATTTTTTTCTCTTGTCTTATTAAGTATTGAACTTTGTTTCTGAGTGAACGGTAGGAGAGACACAAAGAGAGACAGAGAGAGATAGAGAAAGACACTGAAGCAGAGAGAGACACACAGATAGACAGAGAGAGATAGAGAAAGACACTGAGACAGAGAGAGACACACAGAGAGACAGAGAGAGACAGAGAGAGAGACACACACACACAGAGACACAGAGAGACAGACAGAGATAGAGAAAGACATTGAGACAGAGAGAGACACACAGAGAGACAGAGAGAGACACACAGAGACAGAGAGAGATAGAGAAAGACACTGAGACAGAGAGAGACACAGCGAAAGAGAGAGACAGAGAGACACACAGAGTGATAGAGAGAGACACAGAGAGACACAGAGAGAGACACAGAAAGTTCTACGTGTGTGAGACAGAGAGAGAACGTGTTTTATTCCAAAGCTTAAAAGAACTGGTCACGGATACTCGTCTGACAGTTTCTCTTTCATAACTCTACAAAACAAACATGAAGAGATCCTAATGATTAGACAGACCGACATAGAAAATTCGAATGCGAAGGGAAATAACTGTGTTTTTACATTTATGACATACTTTTATCTGATTGTTTCCCGTGTATCGAAATTGCGGTTTAACGTCCGTTCATTACATCTGACTAAAAAATCCAGGAAAACTTTTCATCAAAATTATTTAAAGCTGTACAAACAATTTTTTTTTAATTAGAAAGAAAATTATTGAAGCACTAAATAGCTACTCTTTTCTCGCGTAATATTCGTTGTTATAACTTCAAACTTTGTCTATCTTTTTTATATGGACTATCTTACATCTTACATCCTTCCCGTGCCGTTAAACGTCACATAGGGTTCGCATAGTTGTTTACCAAGTTTTCCTATTCTCAGTGAGTCTTTCTATTTCATCATGGGATGTTATGCCCACTAAACTGGCTTCTCTTAACAAATGTCCTCTTTAGAGTTTCACGTGGTCGACCTCTTTTTCTTTGGCCTGTTGTGTTCCACTTGATAGCTTGTTTTGGTATTCTCTGACTGTTTCTTCTCATCACATGGCCTACATATGCCCATCTTCTTTTTCGGATCAACCATGAGACAGGTAGATGTTTGATTATCTGTCTAATCTCTGTGTTGTTTTTAAATTCGTTCCACTTTATACCAAGTATTTTCCGGAGGCATTTGTTTTCAAAAGAGTCACATTTCTTATCTATTTCTTTAGTTGATTTCCAGCTTTCGCATGCATAAATGAGGGTGGATGTCACATTTGAGTTGAATAATCTTAACTTGGTTTTTGTGCTTATAACTTTTGAATTCCATAAATTCTCAATATTTTTGAAGGACAATGCTGCTTTTGCAATTCTAACTTTCTTCTTGGTGTCACCATCCTGGTCTATGTAGCTGCCAAGGTATGCAAATTGGTTTACTTCTTCAACAACTGTTCCTTCTACATATATTTTTTTCTTCCTTATTAATGAGAAATTTCATATTTTTTGTTTTGTCTTTGTTAATTTCAAGACCTATTTTGCTAGCCAAGGAAGACAGGGAATCTGTTTTTTCCTGCATCAGTTTCACATTGTCACTGATAAGAGTTATGTCATCTGCAAATTCCAGATCTTCTACTTGGATCCCATGTACCCAATCAGTGCCGGTTTTATCTGTACAGCATCTTTTCATTATAAAGTCTATGGCAATTTAAAAAGCCCACACACACATATATATATACATACATATACATATATGTACATACATACAAGGTCTGACAATTAAGTGACGAGACTAATTACATAAAAAATAAAATTAACAACAACTGAAGATATAACCTGTATTTTATTCAAAGTAAGCCCCTTGTGCATTGATACAGCGAGTGGCACGATCTGACAAACACTGGAACAACTCTGTAGTTCTTCTGTTGGTACTCCCCTTAAACTCAGTGTTACGTCCCTTTGGATGTCATCAGTGTCGTCAAAGAAGCGCCCTTTCAATGGTAACTTTAACTTTCGAAATAGAAAATAATTGCAGGGAGACAAATCTGGGGAATAGGGTGGATAGATGAGAACATACACTTGTTTTTGGGCCAAAAATTCCTGTACAGCTACCGCCCGGTGAGCCAGTGCATTATCATGAAGAAGGAAAAAATTCCCAGGTGTTGAATACTCGTGTCGGACTCAGAGAATCTTTTTCAACAGGCTTTCAAAATAGTTAAATGTGCTTTGGCAGTGACAGTCTATCCCTTTGCAATAAATTCTTGGTGAATAACTCCTTTGCCATCATAGAAGCACATCAACGTTGTCTTCAGTTTCGACTTCTGAGGACGAATTTTTTTTTCCTTTTCGTGATGATGACTTCCACTTAGCACTTTGGCGTTTAGTTGTGGGATCATATTGGGGAATCCATGTTTCTTTCTCTGCAACAATCAAATTTAATAAATGTTTATTTCCACGACACGTTTTGGTGATGTCTTTTGCGTACTCAACGCTGATGATTTGGGTTATTAGACAACGAATGTGGTAGAAACTGGTAAGCAACTTTTTTTTGCCAAATCTTCCACTCAAATTTTACGAATGGTCTCTTGGTTAACATAAAATTCACCTGCCATCATCCTCACAGTCAAACAACGATATTCTTCTATCCGTTCTCTGACTTTTGCAACGAGTTCCTCATTACGAACAGAAATTGGGCGTCCATGTCTAGTTGCATTTTTAATCGTTTCCACATCATCTTTGAATTGTGAATACCACCTGAATATCTGTACACGAGATAAACAAGTATCCCCATAAACTTGTCGCATCAATTCAGCTGTCTCAATGGCACTTTTTCCGAATTTTAAACAGAATTTAATGTTAGCTTTTTGCTCCATGCTGATTACGTAACAATGCACTTCTGACTAGGTCAACAAAGTGGCGGCTTGTTTGTCGTCTGCTTATCTGGTGGCGATGAAAAGTCGCCAGATCATAGATGAATGTTGCCTCTTTGGATTCTAAGATTTGCTTCATAGATGGCACTTTTGTCTTGGTAACAATAAAATCAGTCTTATTACTTAATTGTCGGACACTGTACATCACGCACACAGACAACAGACTTATTTACATCACACACACAGACAACAGACTTATTTATATCACACACAGACACCAGATTTATTTACATCACACACAGAGACAACAGACTTATTTACATCACATGCACAGACAACAGACTTATTTACATCACATGCACAGACAACAGACTTATTTACATCACACACAGAGATAACAGACTTATTTACATCACACACAGAGACAACATATTTATTTACATCACACACACAGACAACAGACTTATTTATATCACACACAGAGATAACAGACTTATTTACATCACACACACAGACAACAGACTTATTTACATCATATGCACAGACAACAGACTTATTTACATCACACACACAGACAACAGACTTATTTACATCACGTGCACAGACAACAGACTTATTTACATCACACACAGAGATAACAGACTTATTTACATCACACACAGACAACATACTTATTTACATCACACACACAGACAACAGACTTATTTACATCACACACAGAGATAACAGACTTATTTACATCACACACACAGACAACAGACTTATTTACTTCATATGCACAGACAACAGACTTATTTACATCACACACACAGACAACAGACTTATTTACATCACATGCACAGACAACAGACTTATTTACATCACACACAGAGATAACAGACTTATTTACATCACACACAGAGATAACAGACTTATTTACATTACACACACAGACAACAGACTTATTTACATCACACACACAGAGAACAGACTTATTTACATCACATGCACAGACACTAGACTTATTTACAGCACACACACAGACAACAGACTTATTTACATCACACACACAGACAACAGATTTATTTACATCACATGCACAGACAACAGACTTACTTACATCACACATACAGACAACAGACTTACTTACAGCACACACAGACAACATACTTACTTATATTACACACACAGACAACAGACTTACTTATATTACACACACAGACAACAGACATATTTACATCACATGCTCAGAAAACAGACTTACTTACATCACACACACAGACAACAGACTTACTTACAGCATACACAGACAACAGACTTATTTACATCACATATACAGACAAACTTACATCATACACAGACAACAGACTTACATCACCCACACAGACAACAGACTTACAGCACACACAGACAACAGACTTACATCACATACACAACAAACAAGAGACAACAAATAAAACTGTAACAGAGATTTTTTTTTTTAAAAGCCTACCAATGTCAGTGATTTTATCAACCACAGAATAAAAATATTTCACTATTTTTCACATTTCCTGGACCTTGAACATTATTTGTAACATTTTACAGAAGGTCCTTTCATATTTACAAATATGATTCATTATGTGAGTGAACATGCTTTTAAATTTCTCAAACCTATTTTAATTTGCTCATAATTTTCTGTTTTCGCTTTTCATTGTTTGTGATTTTTGTAAAAAGCCAAACTTTTTGCCACACAGAAGCGCAGGTGACCTTGACATGCAACAAGTGTTGTTTTTTCTGTATTTGTTTATTTTGTATTTCAGAATAAAACAAAAAACATCAAAGTTAATATTGACTATCTTTAATGAAACAACAATTACTTACTGAATGTCACAAAAATTGTAGACACCCACGGTACTAAATATATCATTTTTATAAAATATCGTTATCAGTTTGGCCATTATGTTTATCTGTTTGTCTGTCTTTTGTCTGTTCCTCTGTCTGTTTTATGTCTGTATGTCTGTCTGTCCAACACTCACCTCACACCTTCCTGAATAATATGTTGGTAATATTTTTTGCAAAAAATTATCTGAACATTTAAATGCAAATATTTGTTAAAAAGATTGTAGACATAGAGCAGATAATATCAAGCCGGATCTTAGAAAGGGCGGGGTTTTTTATGTCAAGGGCGTGGCCTCTTATCATGCCCAGGGATGATCTCGTAAAGAAAGATTTGTTGCTCTTTTAAAACAAATGTTTCATTTATAAAACTCCTATAAAACACACACACACATCCACACCCACATATCCAGATTCACACTCAGATACATACACAAAAACACACATATATAGAAACACACATGACCAAGCGCACGCACGCACACACACACACACACACACACACACACTTATAACTGCAGATACAGAAAAAAAGTTCAAGAAAAAATAATTATTTCTGTCCCAGTGCAACACAGATTATCTTTTCACCATTTCTGTCCCAATATCCCACAGATTATCTTTTTGCCATTTCTGTCCCAATATCCCATAGATTATCTTTTTACCATTTCTGTCCGAATATCCCACAGATTATCTTTCCACTATTTCTGCCCCAATATCCCACAGATTATCTTTCCACTATTTCTGCCCCAATATCCCACAGATTATCTTTCCACTATTTCTGCCACAATATTTCATAGATTATCTTTCCACTATTTCTGCCCCAATATCCCACAGATTATCTTTCCACTATTTCTGCCCCAATATCCCACAGATTATCTTTCCACTATTTCTGCCACAATATTTCATAGATTATCTTTCCACTATTTCTGCCGCAAATATCCCACAGATTATCTTTCCACTATTTCTGCCCCAATATCCCACAGATTATCTTTCCACTATTTCTGCCCCAATATCCCACAGATTATCTCTCTACTTTGACTGAACTTATATTTCAAAACCAAAGAACAAACGCTTGAACAGGCTGGCACTGATATATAGCAGAACAATATCACGTTTCGTGGGGTAAGTGTGCAAATAATATCACATATCTAATGTGAAACACAGTTATCAAATGTATATTTTTGTACAATATCACATAGTTTCTTACATCACAAGATAACAACAAAACAAAACAAGAAATACTAAAATGCCCTCTCATATACGATTCAAAATCAGGAACAGCTGTTAAACATAGCAACAGTCGGGCCCTTCAAACGTCCAGAGCAACAGGTGCAGAAATATTCAGAAAATCCTTTAATGCCTTCTTCTTATTCTTCTCTCACTGACTGCCTCTCTCTCACACACACACATACACTTTCGTGCAGACAAGAGAGCAAGAGAAAAAGAAAGACAAACAAGAGGCAAAGGCAGATAAAATGAATCTGGCAAAAAATGCATTTTGTTCATGAATACTTTGAGTATAGCATATTTCAATATGTCATGACTTGTGCAAAAACTGTTTTACAATCTCTCTCTCTCTCTCACACACATACACACATACTAGATCACTGACTGTTAACTCTCTGAAGGCCTACTAAAACAAGGCATAAAAAAATGCAAAGGCCTAGGTATCCAACATTACAATAATATCTGTGACATTACAATAACATTTGTGACATTACAAAAATATTTGTGACATTACATTAACATCCCTGATATTACATTAATACTTATGACATTACATTTACATTCCCGACATTTACAATAACATTTATGTGACACATTACATTAAGATTCCTGATGTTACAATAATATTTGTGACATTATATTAATATTCTTGATATTACAATAACATTTGTGACATTACATTAACATTCTTAATATTGCAATATTTCTGAAATTATATTAACACCCATTTAACTGAAGTAAGTTCACAACTATGCTATAACAGAAAAGATTCTGCATTGTTTCCATGTCTTGAATTTATCATTAGAACTACTTTATATCTTCAATAAAAAAATAACACTTTGTATCTTTATTAAACAGCCGCAGTTAAGACTACAACTCTTGGAATATGACAGAAGATATATGTGAACAAAAAATCTCAAATATCTCATAGTGTAAATCTCCCATAGTGTAAATCTCTCATAGTGTAAATCTGTAAATCTCTCATAGTGTAAATCTATCATAGTGTAAAGTTTCATGAATGTTTGCATATGCTCTGTAATCTGCCAAACGCGAAAGAGTGTGCTTTCAAATATTTAAAACATACAGTACTTGAAAATAAAAATCTTCATTTGCAGACCATTGGCGTGGTCTATGTTTGACTTACTTTTTTTTCAATCATGAGATTATCAATACACAAGATTTTATGATTATAAAAAGCCATCTTTGAGAATTCTGGAAAGTGTCACTATTTCCAGGATCAGAGGAATGGAACACTGATATTTTGCCAAAGATCCACTTTTTGTTTCTCCTGCAGGCAAGAGTTGCATGATCATCTTAACTGTAACCATCTTGGTTAAAGCAATTAAAATGTTAAACACAGACCAGCAACAAAACTTCTCAACGATGTATGCCCATTCACAAAACCAACACATGTATTGGGGGGGGGGGGGGGGAATGGAGTGTCAAATTGAAGTCTCTTGAGAGAATGTGCCTTGAGTGACTTGTGTAGACAGAGTACAGATTGTGTAAATGGGTGTGTTTGCTCAGATCTCTCTCTCTCTCTGAACCTTAAGTGCCCAGGGCACATGGGGCTTCTACAAAGGGTTTTCCACAAATGCCTGTCCTTTGCCTTTTTTTCTGCTCTTGCCCAGGTGAGCCCTCTATTGCTCAACATCCTTTCTGTTGTTCTTCTCCATGTCTCTTTTGGTCTACCCTTACTTCTGTTCCCCTGTGGTGTCCATCTTAGTGCTGTTTTTGGTAGTGAGCTGTCATTCATTAGGAGCACATGTCCCAACCATCGCCAGCGTCTTTCCTCAATAATTGCTGTCAGTGGCTTCATCTGCATCTCTGCCAAAAAGATGTTATTTCTTATGGTGTTTGGCCAACATATTTTTCTAATTCTTTGTAAACATTTAGTCTGGAAAGAATTCAACTTGTTTTCTATGGTTTTGATGATTTTCCAACATTCACTTCCATAGTGTAGTACACTTAGAACATTACTCTTAAATATCCTGATTTTCATATTCATGCTTAGTTTTTTAGATTTCCATATAGTCTGCAGCACTGCAAAAGCCTAGTTTGCTCTAGTAAGTCTGCTGTTGATGTCCTCTGTGCTGTCTCCATTTTCTACTACTCTACTGCCAAGGTATACAAATTCATTGACCTCCTCCACTAACTTGCCATCTACTCTGAGTACATTTCTATTATTCACATTTTGCTTCATTAACTTTGTCTTTCCTACGTTGATCTTTAGTCCTACGTTGTTTGCATTCTGAGTTAGCTCGTTTATTTTATCTTGCATTTCTTTGTGGCTGCTTGATAGTAGACAAATGTCGTCCGCAAAGTCAAGGTCCTCCAGCACTGTGTCAAGGGTCCATTGTAATCCTCTGCGTTTGTCTGATGTTGCCTCCTTCATTAACCAGTCTATTGCCAAGATAAATAATGTTGGTGATAGTACACATCCCTGCCTCACTCCTGTTTGTACCCTAAAGCTGCTGGAGGTATGTTCTCCACAGATAACTTTGCACTGAAAACCCTCGTATAGGGCTTTGATTACATTCACTATCTTATGGGGGAGGCCATGTCATCTTAGGATTTTGTTTGCTCAGATATGAATACTTATCTTCTCCCTCTAAGCATAGTAGATGTATCCGACTAGTCAAGGACTTGTTAACAAGGGATGACATTCCAACTTATTCTCAAGAACAAGCAATGTAGTAGAAGTAAACAACATTCCAACATGTCCACGAGAAACAATGAATGATCAGCCCTGGACTGTGGGAAAAAAACAGAAGATGGGAATGTCCTTCCCCCTCCCCTCCCCAAAATAAATCACATGATTTCTCATTATTATGGGATTTAGACTTTACTTAGACAAACCAGATTGGTCAGTTTCTGATCGCCAGGAGATTTAGACACCGCGAAGACAAGCTCAATTGGTCAGTTTCTGATTGTTTAGAGATTTATACTTGACCTATTCGCACTTACCAGTGATCATGGTTTCTTGATTCTTTATGTTTGTATTTTATTTTGCTCTTTGATTTCTCTCCCGTCCCTGATTAAGATCTTACAACCCAAAATGTTAATGTACTTCACTTATTGCCATACTGGACACTAACGATGGGAGCGTCTCCCGCCTGAAATCATAAAAAAATGGCGAGATTTCAAAGTTAATATCAACAATCAGAGGTCAAGGGCGAAGTTGATGAAGTGGACATGTTTGACAGCTCTCGCAAAGTTTCTGACGGACGAGTGGATGGTTGACTGAATGCCTGGTTGTCACAAGCGGACGGGTTACTGAATGTCTGGTTGTCACGAGTGGATGGTTGACTGAATGCCTGGTTGTCACAAGCGGACGGGTGACTGAATGTCTGGTTGTCACGAGTGGATGGTTGACTGAATGTCTGGTTGTCACGAGTGGATGATTGAGTGGATGGTTGACCGAATGCCTGGTTGGAGACGTCCAGCACAATTTCTGTCTGGTTTGAAGTTTTCCGATTCTTCTCTTTCTTTGCGATCAGTCTAAAGACGGAAACAAAAACTGGAATTACAGTTACAGTTATAAGTGCACAAGCGACACATGAGCTATATGTACAAAATCAGCACACAAGCGATATGTACAAAATCCGCAAAAAATACATGTACACATGAGACACATGAGCTATGTGTACACGGGCCACAGATGAGCTATATGCACACAATCCACACATGAGCTCTATGTACACAAGCCGCACATTACCTGTATGTACACAAGCCACAAATGAGCTTATATGTACACACACCGCATGTGAGCTATAGGTACACATGCGGTACATGAGCTATATATGCACAAGTCGCACGTGAGCTATATTTACACAAGCCACAGAGGGTTGTATGTACACATGCCACACACGTGTTATTTCTACACAAGCTACACGTGGATTATTATGTACACAGTCCACTCACGAGCTACTATGTACATCATTCATTCATTCATTCATTCATTCATTCATTCATTCATTCATTCATTCATTTCCATGTCCCTTGTGGAACTTCGCCTCCCTAACAGCACTCCTGTAGGCCTCTCGGTTGTGAGCAAGATGGCCTGCTGCCGATGCATCAATTTGCAGATCCTCAACGATTTCTTGCAGCCATCTTCACCTTGGTCTTTCTCTCTTTCTTTTTCCCATTATGTACCCTTCCAAGATGGTCTTCTCTAGATTATCATGACCTTTAATGTCTCCAAAATTTAAGTTTTCTCTGTTTAATCCTCTTTACTAGCCAACCTTCTTCAATATTAAGCTCTTGTAGTACAGATATATATATATATATTTTTTGTGCCCATGATATTTGAAGAACTCTAGCATTTACATTCAAAGGCATTTATATGTTTCTCAGCTGTTTTGTTAAGTGTCCAGGTCTCACAGGTATATGTTGCGATGGGAAAGATGCATGCCCTTAAAATCTTATTTTTGTGGTTCTGTCTGTTCCTCTCCACAGATTATTTAGTTGTTTTACTTTCTGAAGACCGATAGATGTCCTCCTTTTAATTTCCCTCGTTGTATCTCCATTATTAGTTAGCAGTGATCCAAGATATTAAAAACTCTCCACTTCTTCCACACTATGTCCACCAGGCCACTAAAATAGAATGGTATAGTATGGTATGTGCAAGAAATGCCCTTCAACGTGTCATACATGACCTATACTTGACCTGTACTTTTAAAAAAAACTAAGGGTGTTAACCACTACGTCGATCTACCAGAATTTAAGGATTTCTGTTATAACACGCAGGGCTGTATTATAGATCCATGCAGCAGAACCATCTGACTTAAATCATCTTTGAGACACTTAATATTTGGTCTTTACAAAGTTCGGTGGTTTTACGCCAATTTACAGAAAAATGCGGTCCAGACATCAACAAACATCATACCCCGAGAATGGCCTGACCTTTGGTGGAGGGAGTAGGACAGCCTGATCCAGGGCAGCCCACTCCCTCCAAAAATGTTAACAAGTTAATAAGGCATTTTTGTTGTTTTCCTTGTTCAGTGCGGCAAGGATAATATTTGTTTAGTAAACTGAACTTAGGATAAAACATGTTTCAAAAAGCAGCGTGGCTCTGAAAACTTAGTTAATGATGTTGATTATTTACATTGTATGTATGTGCGTGCGTGCGTGTGTGTGTGTGTGTGTGTGTGTGTGTGTGTGTGTGTGTGTGTGTGTGTTTGCGTGCATGCCCATGCGCGTGAGGTAAAATATCTCAAAGTAAAAAATAAATATGGAAATGTGGTGGCAGTAGTCGATAGGGCCAGTCTAGTCTTGTCATATGTGAGCTTAGCTTGTATGAGAAGTAAAACTTGGCAGCCTAGGACAGCTTTCTCTTGTCGGGAACACTGCCTGCCCTGACGCCATCGCTGGCGAACCAGTGTTGACCAACAGCCTGTCTCACTGTGTCTATGTGCTCCCATAAAACAGGCTGTACCTTAAAGTCCGGAGAACAGCAGCTCGGCGCACTACATCACTGACGATGTGCTGCAGCACTGAAAAGTCTTCGTCAAGTCAGTACCAAAACAATCAATCTCGATCTGAAGGACGTTGTGAAGATGTCTGTGAAACACTTTTACGACTTTTTGAAGCCGAAGAAGATGGCTTTCTATAACGTATCGTCCTAGAGAGGAATATTGGGTACATCACTTCCTGCCAGAGAAAAACCGAGCCAGGAAGGCGTCACAACATTCTTCCTCGCTGAAAATAAAGAAGTTCCGTACCAGCTCGATCAGCCGGAAAACTGATGCAACATGCTCTTTTGGGACTGTAGCGGCCCCATTTTGTAACTTTACATGTCCAGAGCAACCAGAGTCTACAACGAAGCATTCTGTGATCTGAGAACTCCTTGACCCCTGCAATCAGGCCAAAACATCGTTGTTTGTTCAGTTCTGATGTGTTGTTACAGCATAAAAACGCACGGCCTCACAGAGCATGCGCAACAGCTTCACACATTACGAGTATGCTTTTGGGGTATCTTCCACATCATCAATAATCAGCCGACCTAGCACCATGTGATTATCACGTGTCTGGACCCCTCAAGAAAGAGACAAGACGGGGTCAGTCTTGTTCCCTCCATAGGCTTAATGAAGCGGTGAAAGGCTTGCACTGAGTGTGGAGGGGACTGTCTTGACTTGTGATAAGGAGTTTTTTTAATGAAGTATGTAGATTCTATTCGAATTTTTTAAAAATAGGTTACTTTTTTTAAAACTCACCCTTGTATATATGTATATCATACATGTTTAAATAAGACAATAAGAAAAGTGAACTGTGTAAGACTATTGGTTCAGAAGGCAGAAGTAAGAGCCAACCGCTCCCTCCCTCATTTGGCAGTCCCACATTATCATGTAGTTTCAATGATTCGTAGTTAGTATCCCTTCTTACTCCGAGAACTCTCGAGTTTAGACCCTGGGCACCCGATAATTAAACAAGGAAATAGTTCTAGAACTGTTCCCTCATACAGAATCACGTGCTCTGAAACTGTAATATGAGCGTGAATGAGAAACAAAGACTAGTAGCACAAATAATGAAAGCTGAAGCAACCAAGTAATTTGAAAGACAAAGAGTCTAGGACAGTGATCCTCAACATTTTGTGGCTATAGAGCCCCTTCTCCTGCATGACAACAACCGTGGCCCGCTCATTAAAAATAAAGCAATGGATAGAACCCAGATAAGTCAAATCGATTTGCTGGACTGTGGGCCCCCAAAATTCTACCATTGATCTCCAGGAGCTCCACGGACCCAGTTAAAAACAACTAATCTGTGAGAATATTTCAGGGCTACCATTTTTGTTGTTTTCCTTGTTCAGTGCGGCAAGGATAATATTTGTTTAGTAAACTGAACTTAGGATAAAACATGTTTCAAAAAGCAGCGTGGCTCTGAAAACTTAGTTAATGATGTTGATTATTTACATTGTATGTATGTGCGTGCGTGCGTGTGTGTGTGTGTGTGTGTGTGTGTGTGTGTGTGTGTGTGTGTGTGTGTTTGCGTGCATGCCCATGCGCGTGAGGTAAAATATCTCAAAGTAAAAATAAATATGGAAATGTGGTGGCAGTAGTCGATAGGGCCAGTCTAGTCTTGTCATATGTGAGCTTAGCTTGTATGAGAAGTAAAACTTGGCAGCCTAGGACAGCTTTCTCTTGTCGGGAACACTGCCTGCCCTGACGCCATCGCTGGCGAACCAGTGTTGACCAACAGCCTGTCTCACTGTGTCTATGTGCTCCCATAAAACAGGCTGTACCTTAAAGTCCGGAGAACAGCAGCTCGGCGCACTACATCACTGACGATGTGCTGCAGCACTGAAAAGTCTTCGTCAAGTCAGTACCAAAACAATCAATCTCGATCTGAAGGACGTTGTGAAGATGTCTGTGAAACACTTTTACGACTTTTTGAAGCCGAAGAAGATGGCTTTCTATAACGTATCGTCCTAGAGAGGAATATTGGGTACATCACTTCCTGCCAGAGAAAAACCGAGCCAGGAAGGCGTCACAACATTCTTCCTCGCTGAAAATAAAGAAGTTCCGTACCAGCTCGATCAGCCGGAAAACTGATGCAACATGCTCTTTTGGGACTGTAGCGGCCCCATTTTGTAACTTTACATGTCCAGAGCAACCAGAGTCTACAACGAAGCATTCTGTGATCTGAGAACTCCTTGACCCCTGCAATCAGGCCAAAACATCGTTGTTTGTTCAGTTCTGATGTGTTGTTACAGCATAAAAACGCACGGCCTCACAGAGCATGCGCAACAGCTTCACACATTACGAGTATGCTTTTGGGGTATCTTCCACATCATCAATAATCAGCCGACCTAGCACCATGTGATTATCACGTGTCTGGACCCCTCAAGAAAGAGACAAGACGGGGTCAGTCTTGTTCCCTCCATAGGCTTAATGAAGCGGTGAAAGGCTTGCACTGAGTGTGGAGGGGACTGTCTTGACTTGTGATAAGGAGTTTTTTTAATGAAGTATGTAGATTCTATTCGAATTTTTTAAAAATAGGTTACTTTTTTTAAAACTCACCCTTGTATATATGTATATCATACATGTTTAAATAAGACAATAAGAAAAGTGAACTGTGTAAGACTATTGGTTCAGAAGGCAGAAGTAAGAGCCAACCGCTCCCTCCCTCATTTGGCAGTCCCACATTATCATGTAGTTTCAATGATTCGTAGTTAGTATCCCTTCTTACTCCGAGAACTCTCGAGTTTAGACCCTGGGCACCCGATAATTAAACAAGGAAATAGTTCTAGAACTGTTCCCTCATACAGAATCACGTGCTCTGAAACTGTAATATGAGCGTGAATGAGAAACAAAGACTAGTAGCACAAATAATGAAAGCTGAAGCAACCAAGTAATTTGAAAGACAAAGAGTCTAGGACAGTGATCCTCAACATTTTGTGGCTATAGAGCCCCTTCTCCTGCATGACAACAACCGTGGCCCGCTCATTAAAAATAAAGCAATGGATAGAACCCAGATAAGTCAAATCGATTTGCTGGACTGTGGGCCCCCAAAATTCTACCATTGATCTCCAGGAGCTCCACGGACCCAGTTAAAAACAACTAATCTGTGAGAATATTTCAGGGCTACCATTTTAAAATCTTTATTTTATCCTACCTGTCTCTTCTTTGGGCACTGCTATCTTTTGTGGTCAAGGAGAACACTAGTCTGTCCTTGAACAAACTGTCGCTCACCTCCAGGTAGGTGAAAGTCTTACAGCATCGACTTATTAAGGGATCCATCTCTTCCTTCGACACCTGCAGACAGAAAAGGCCAGCATCACTTACAAACAGAAGAGTGCGAGCATCACTTACAGACAGAAGAGTGCGAGCATCACTTACAGACAGAAGAATGCGAGCATCACTTACAGACAGAAGAGTGCGAGCATCACATACAGACAGAAGAGTGCGAGCATCAATCTCAGACAGAAGAGTGCGAGCATCACTTACAGACAGAAGAGTGCGGGCATCACTCACAGACAGAAGAGTGCGAGCATCAATCTCAGACAGAAGAGTGCGAGCATCAATCTCAGACAGAAGAGTGCGAGCATCACTTATAGACAGAAGAGTGCGAGCATCACTTACAGACAGAAGAGTGCGAGCATCACTTACAGACAGAAGAGTGCGAGCATCACTTACAGACAGAAGAGTGCGAGCATCACTTATAGACAGAAGAGTGCGAGCATCACTTACAGACAGAAGAGTGCGAGCATCACTTACAGACAGAAGAGTGCGAGCATCAATCTCAGACAGAAGAGTGCGAGCATCACTTACAGACAGAAGAGTGCGGGCATCACTCACAGACAGAAGAGTGCGAGCATCAATCTCAGACAGAAGAGTGCGAGCATCAATCTCAGACAGAAGAGTGCGAGCATCACTTATAGACAGAAGAGTGCGAGCATCACTTACAGACAGAAGAGTGCGAGCATCACTTACAGACAGAAGAGTGCGAGCATCAATCTCAGACAGAAGAGTGCGAGCATCACTTACAGACAGAAGAGTGCGAGCATCACTTACAGACAGAAGAGTGCGAGCATCACTTACAGACAGAAGAGTGCGAGCATCACTTACAGACAGAAGAGTGCGAGCATCACTTACAGACAGAAGAGTGCGAGCATCACTTACAGACAGAAGAGTGCGAGCATCACTTACAGACAGAAGAGTGCGAGTATCACTTACAGACAGAAGAGTGCGGGCATCACTTACAGACAGAAGAGTGCGAGCATCAATCTCAGACAGAAGAGTGCGAGCATCACTTATAGACAGAAGAGTGCGAGCATCACTTACAGACAGAAGAGTGCGAGCATCGCTTGCAGACAGAAGAGTGCGAGCATCGCTTGCAGACAGTGAAAACTCCAGTTTACTACATGTTCCTAGACATTGCTGCTACATATAAATATAGATCGAAGACTTTCTGGGGAAAAGATGTTACAAAAGTGGTTATAATAGTTCGAGCTGGGATTTAACTTGTTTCTTTTTAAAATATATAATAGGCTATTATATTCCTCATCCGGGTTCGTCCGTCTATCCGTCTCGCCTTTTTCTCTTTATCTCCGAAGATTCTGTCTTTATATTTTAACTTATTTGACCCGTGGGGACGTCCCTTTGGCCCCGGTGTCAGCTTTTCCACAGAGACCACTCCCTCTCACCCCTCCCCCCACCCCTACAAAAAACGCCCAAAAACTATTCAATTTCCTATATGACAACTTCCCGTTCTTTATCTATGTTCTTTCATGATTTCCGTGATTCTATGTTTCTATCGTGTTGGGGATGATGGCTGTGCTGTGGCAGCCATGTTCTGGCGTGGTGGGGTTTGATGAAGAGTCCCGTCAGCTTGCAGGGCACACTTTTGTTTGTGGTTGTGAGGTAGTGTCATTAAACCATGGAAGCCATTATCATCATCATCATCATTAAAAATCAACATATTAACACACTCTGTTCCATAACATTCAAAACCAATAAACATTCTTTCTTTTTTTCTCTATTTCATTCCTTTCTTTCTACTTTCCTGTCTAATTTAGAATTATCTCACATCTTAGATGAGACAAATTATTGAAAATTGTACCTTTTCAAGCAGAATTACAATTAAGTGTCTTGTCTTCTCCACCAAGCTCTGTCTGTAGGCCTGTCTTAGCTCCTCCATGGCCCAATGGCTCCTCATGAAGGAAGGAGACAGCACTATGATTGTATGTCTGCTGGCCTCTATAGAGTCCACGATGTTATCAAAAATGGTTTTACCCGGAATGAAGTCTCTCTGGTGAATGCACAGACGAAAGGACAAACGACCCTTGCTGATGTCTGTAATGCTGTTAAGCCTGGCGCCTGTATGATGCGTTGAAGACCTACTCGCTGATTTTTCTAGAAACTTGACGATGTTTTCAAACACCCAGTCAGCGTCTTCGTTGCTGTAGGAGACGAAAGCATCAAACATCTTGTTACTTTTCTGCGCATCCACGTCACATGGAAGTCGCACATGTAGGCGAGTGTACAGCAGTATACGAATCTCCACTTTGAATCTGATGATAACTAGAATAACAAGAACAAGAACAGCCATGAAAACACCAAGTACTATAATCGTAGTGTTGTCAGAGTCGTAATGTGGACACGGTAAGTCATCTTTTCTAAGCTCTTTTAGCGGTTTACCAGCTAAAGCTTGTGGAGTGTAACACTGAAGATCTCTCACATATTGGTATGGCTGCAGACGGTCAACAAATATGGGATTTTCGGATAGATAAATTATAAAAGGGACCAATTCGCATCCACAGTGAATTGGGTTGTCCCTTATATCGACATAAAACTCATCAACAGCAGCCCACGAATTGAGAATGTCTGCACTGATGAAAGTGATGTTGTTATGACGAACATCAAAAGTCACTGTACCAACATTTTCTACTGGAACTAAATTTCGTACTTGGATCTTTGCTATGTAGTTCCGTGAAAGATCTAGGTATTTAAGACTTGGAAAGTTGATTCTCCAGCCCCTCAACTTCTCTGGTAAGTTCTTCAAGCCAATGGAAGAATAATTCATGACCTTCAGCTTCTGGAACAGCGCCCCTTCGGTCATTAAGTCGAAGTGGTCCTCAGGTGTAACTGGCGTTGAGCTTTCATCAATGAGCGTCAGTTTTGTGTAGTTGCATCTATTGCGTGTGTTTCTCAGCGAGTTAATGAGTTTTAAGAAATCCGTGTGAGCTTCTTTCATTTTCGCTGGATCAATTTTCAGGTTCTGCTGCAACAAGGTCATAAAATCTTCACCATCAAAAAGATCTGAGGTATCAGATACAGACGTTTTTAGATCTTTTGTTAGTCTGTCTTCTGGTTTTATCGTATTGTTGGATGTGGCGAAATCAGAACTAGACCGCGTTTCATCTCTCTGCCCGCTTACGTTGCTTTGAGTCTTCTTAGTAGTATCAACATTTTGTGTGTCCGCGTTGTTTAGTATAACATCGGAAGTGTTGCTTGTGATGAGAACTTCCAGAGATGAGTCTTGGCCACACTCGATGTCATCTGTCAAGTTAAGTAGGTTCTTCAAGCGGCGGTTGTTCTGAAGTCCTAGCCAGAAGGAATGCCTGATTTCAAGGACGCGCATGTCATCCGACACGTCTGCTGTGTAGTTGATGTTCTTGTATCGGTCGACAAGGCGACAGTAGGTCACGTGAAGCTCCACTAAACCTGGAACTCTCATGGGCCAGGGAAGAGATATGTTGGCTCCAGGAGAACACGTGACTGAGATGTTGTAGAGGACTGTCCTGTTTCTGGGCGTGGTCTTATAATTGATCTTGTTCTGTATCGTCCAATCACGGAGCTCATTGAGTTTCCAATGGAAGCGTGAGGACTTTGGTATGGAGCAGCTCAGATTTACGTATGTGGCTACAGGAGACGTATGGTCAGAGGCGTTTTCACTGCAGATTTCTCTCCATGGAGTAGGTATGTATGAGGAGGATCTCACAGTTGTCAGGCAAATAACTACAGTTAGAATTAGGACCAGCATCGTGCTTACTAGATAACGTGGCTTGTGTGGGAGATGATTACTGTCTGTTGGTAGCGTGGCTTGTGTGGGAGATGATTACTGTCTGTTGGTAGCGTGGCTTGTATGGGAGATGATTACTGTCTGCTGACAGCACGGCTTGTGTGGGAAATGCTCACTGTCTGCTGACAGCACAGCTTGTGTGTGGGACTAAGCTGTTGTATTATAAACTCGTGAACTAGGAGGGCCGAAACATTTCCTGAATTAAGAAACACGATATCCTGAGGGTGAGGCTGGGAGGAGCTGGTCACTTTCTTCATTCTGGAAACAGGCAACAGACGCCAGGGATGCCTCAGGCACAAGGCCAGTCCGCACTGTCAGAGAAAGAAACTCACTCGTTAGAGACACATCTGCGCATATCACTCACACAAATATAAGAAATAAATATTGCATAATATGACATTCAGAACAAATGAGAACTTAATGAGTTTAATTCGGGGGGAAGAATGATGCCCGGGTCATGTCTTATGTGTGTAGGGAAGGGGAAGAACGATGCCCGGGTCATATCTTGTGTGTATGTGGGGGGGGGGGAGAATGATGCCCGGGACATGTCTTATGTGTGTAGGGAAGGGGAAGAATGATGCCCGGGTCATATCTTGTGTGTATGTGGGGGGGGGGGGGGAAGAATGATGCCCGGGACATGTCTTGTGTGTATGGGGGGGGGGGAAGAATGATGCCCGGGACATGTCTTGTGTGTGTAGGGAAGGGGAAGATGATGCCCGGGTCATATCTTGTGTGTATGTGGGGGGGGGGGGGAGAATGATGCCCGGGTCATATCTTGTGTGTATGGGGGGGGGGGGAAGAATGATGCCCGGGACATGTCTTGTGTGTGTAGGGAAGGGGAAGAATGATGTCCAGGTCATGTCTTGTGTGTGGGGGGGGGGAAGAATGATGCCCGGGTCATATCTTGTGTGTATGTGGGGGGGGGGGGGGAAGAATGATGCCCGGGTCATGTCTTGTGTGTGTGTGGGGGGGGGGGGAGAGAAGAATGATGCCCGGGTCATGTCTTGTGTGTGTGTGGTGGGGGGGGGGGGAGAGAAGAATGATGCCGGGTCATGTCGTGTGCGTGTGTGTGTGTGGGGGTGGAAGAATGATGTCCGGGTCATATTTTCTGCGTGTGTCTGTGGGGGGAGAGAAGAATGATGCCTGGGTCATGTCTTGGTGTGTGTGTGGGGGGGGTGGGTCATGTCTTGTGTGTGTGGGGGGGGGGGGGGTGAGAGAAGAATGATGCCTGGGTCATGTTTTGTGTGTGGGGGGGGGGGGAGAGAAGAATGATGCCTGGGTCATGTCTTGTGTTGTGACTGTGGGGGGAGAGAAGAATGATGCCGGGTCATGTCTTGTGTGTGTGACTGTGGGGGGAGAGAAGAATGATGCCGGGTCATGTCTTGTGTGTGTGGGGGGGGGGGGTGGGGAGAAGAATGATGCCCGGGTCATGTCTTGTTTGTGTGTGGGAGGAGGGGAGAAGAATGATGCCCGGGTCATGTCTTGTGTTTGTGTGTGGGGAGAGAAGAATGATGCCTGGGTCATGTCTTGTTTGTGTGTGTGTGTGGGGGGGGGGAGAGAAGAATGATGCCGGGTCATGTCTTGTGTGTGTTATGGTGGGGGAGAAGAACGATGCCTGGGTCATGTCCTGTGTGTGTGGGTTGAGAGAAGAATGATGCCTGGGTCATGTCTTGTGTGTGTGGGGGGGGGGAGAAGAATGATGCCCGGGTCATATTTTGTGTGTGTGGGGAAGGAGAGAAGAATGATGTCTAGGTCATGTCTTGTGTGTGTGTGGTGGGAGAAGAATAATGCCTGGGTCATGTCTTGTGTGTGTGTGGTGGGAGAAGAATAATGCCTGGGTCATGTCTTGTGTGTGTGTGTGTTGTGGGGGGAGAGAAAAATGATGCCTGGTTCATGTCTTGTGTGTGTGTGTTTGTGGGGGGAGAGAAGAATGATACTTGGGTCATGTCTTCTGTGTGTGTGTGGGGGGGGGGGAGAGAAGAATGATGCCCGGGTCATGTCTTCTGTGTGTGGGGGGGGGGGAGAAGAATGATGCCCGGGTCATGTATTGTGTGTGGGGGGGGGGGGAGAGAGACAAATGATTCCCGGGTCATGTCTGTGTGTGTGGGGGGGGGGGGAGAGAAGAACGATGCCCGGGTCATGTCTTTGTGTGTGTGGGGGGGGGGGGAGAGGAGAATGATGCCCGGGCCATGTCTTGTGTGTGTTTGTGAGAGAGGGAGAGAAGAATGATACCCGGGTCATGTCTTGTGTGTGTGGGGGGGGGGGGGGGAGAGAAGAATGATGCCCGGGCCATGTCTTGTGTGTGTGGGGGGAGGGGGCGTGAAGAATAATGCCTGTGTCATATCTTGTGTCTGTGGGGGAGGGGAAGAATGATGCCCAGTCATGTCTTGTGTTGTGTGTGGGAGGAGGGGAGAAGAATGATGCCTGGGTCATGTCTTATGTGTGTGAGGGAGAGGGAAGAATGATGCCCGGGTCATGTCTTGTGTGTGTTAGGAAGGTTAAGAATTATGCCCGGGTCATGTCTTGTGTGTGTGAGGGAGGGGGAAGAATGATGCCTGGGTCATGTCTTGTGTGTGTGTGCGTGGGAGGGGGAAGAATGATGCCTGGGTCATGTCTGTGTGTGTGTGCGTGGGAGGGGGAAGAATGATGCCCGTGTCATGTCATGTGTGTCTTTGGGGGGGGGGAGAATGATGCCGGGTCATGTCTTGTGTGTGGGAGGGAGGGTGAAGAATGATGCCCGGGTCATGTCTTGTGTGTGTGTGCGTGGGAGGGGGAAGAATGATGCCCGTGTCATGTCTTGTGTGTGTGGATGAGGGGAAGAATGATGCCCGGGTCATGTTTTGTGTGTGTGGGTGGGGGGTAGAGGAAGAATGATGCCCGGGTCATGTCTTGTGTGTGTGTGGGGGGGGGGGGTGAAGAATGATGCCCGGGTCATATCTCGTGTTTGGGGGTAGGGGGGGTAAGAATGATGCCCGGGTCATGTCTTGTGTGTGGGGGCGGGGGTGAAGAATGATGCCCGGGTAATGTCTTATGTGTGTGTGTGTGGGAGGATAAGAATGATGCCCGGGTCATGTCTTGTGTGTGTGGAGGAGTGGAAGAATGATGCCTGGGTCATGTTTTGTGTGTGTGTGTGTGGGTGGGGGTGGGTGAAGAATGATGCCCGGGTCATGTCTTGTGTGTGTGTTGCGGAAGGGAAGAATGATTCCCGGGTCAAGTCTTGTGTGTGTGTGTTGTGGAAGGGAACAATGATGCCCGGGTCATGTCTTGTGTGTGTGTTGTGGAAGGGAAGAATGATGCCCGGGTCATGTCTTGTGTGTGTGTGTGGGTGGGGGGGGGGAGAGAGAGAGAATTATTGAGAAACTGAAAGAATCGGCCTACAGCAGTAAAGGAAAGTAATCTAAGTTTGTCTGCAAGATGGTTACAAGAGTGTTACAAGATGGGTACAAGATGGTTACAAGATGGGTACAAGATGGGTACAAGATGGGTACAAGAAGGCTACAAGATGGGTACAAGATGGGTACAAGAGTGTTACAAGATGGTTACAAGATGGTTACAAGATGGGTACAAGATGGGTACAAGATGGTTACAAGAGTGTTACAAGATGGTTACAAGATGGTTACAAGATGGGTACAAGATGGGTACAAGAAGGCTACAAGATGGGTACAAGATGGGTACAAGATGTCTACAAGATGGCTACAAGATGGGTACAAGATGGCTACAAGATTGGTACAAGATGGCTACAAGATGGCTACAAGATGGGTACAAGATGGTTACAAGATGGTTACAGGATGGGTACAAGATGGTTACAAGATGGCTGCAAGTTGGCTGGAAGACATCGTTGATGACCTACGAATGAACGCATCAGCAGCAGAGTATTTTGCTCACAATCGAGAGGCCTACAGGAGAGCTGTTAGGGAGGCAAAGTTCCGTAAGGGGCATGCAAATGACTGACTGACAGACTGAATCTAAGTTTGGAAATTAACTCAGTTTTCAAAGGACTAATTATAATTAACAACGGGGGTCACCAATGACAACTTAACGATCAGAAGTTGACCTAGATCCTGACTGTCACTCGCCCGTGACTGCCCCTTGGCAGAATCCAACTTTTTGCTACATACACGCCTCACTAACTTCATTTTTAAAATATCGTGATCCAAATCCAAAATTTCGATCTCTCGTATTTGTTTAACCACAGTTTAAAAAATCTCTGTGATTGCATAAACTGGACAAAAAAGTTTAGACATTTTTATCGCAATGCAATAAACATCCGGGGCATTTTGAATGGTGAAATGGTTAGTGCATTAGTCTTTCAATGGTGACGGTTGGTAGTTCGAATCCGACAGGAGGCGCACCAGATGTAGAAATGGATACTTGGCCAGGCGTGACACTGACCACATCACCCTCTAGTGTGCTGACAGGTCAAGGAAAGGCTGCAAGGCGTGACACTGACCACATCACCCTCTAGTGTGCTGACAGGTCAAGGAAAATATGGACCCTAACACCATATCTCCTAGGTGCCTCCATGATGTAATAGGTATGTAGGTCAAGGTAACTCTCATGTCACATAAACACACTGGGATATATATTTTCCTTGACCTGTCAGCACGCAAGAGAATGATGTGGTCAGCATCTCGCCTGGCCGCGCATGGCATAGTAGGGCCACCTTTAATCTTGATCTTAACCCTCAGCAAAGCTTGACTGACCTGAGAACAATACATTCATGACGTCATCGGAGACGCTTCAAGTAGGGCGTAGCACTGAGACAAAGTATTCAGGTCAATGGTTATGATACTCAGGACTACAGAGCAGGAGCTGTTTTAGATGTCAATCTTAAGTGAGGTTTAAGGTAACAAAAACAGTCCAGCAGCTCTAACCTATCAAAGCAACTGTGACCTATATTTAGCAATTGCATACCAATACCACAGCCGCAAGCTGCCGTTTACCTCTTCCAACTAGATCGCAACTTTTCTTTACAAGTTGTAATAGTAAGAAAGAAAGAAAGAAAGAAAGAAAATCATATTCTCTACTTTCCAGAGCTGCGAGCTGGTGTTATTTGCAGCCGATGGCGTGAAGGTGTTGAGGTATAGCATCATATCGGCTTGGGAGAAGGTTATGGTGGCTATCTCATGGCTATCCCTGTCCCGTTATCCAGGATAAGCCAGAGTTAGCCAGGTTTAGCCAGGGTAAGCCAGTCACTGAGAGTACCAAGGGAAATGTAGGACAGGGCCTGGCTCAGTTATGTTCCGGCAGCCCTGGTGCTAGCATGTCAGTTGTGGCCCGCCAGCCCTGGTGATAGCATGTCAGTTGTGGGTCGTTAGCCCTGGTGCTAGTATGTCAGTTGTGGCCCGCCAGCCCTGGTGATAGCATGTCAGTTGTGGGTCGTTAGCCCTGGTGCTAGCATGTCAGTTGTGGCCCGCCAGCCCTGGTGCTAGTATGTCAGTTGTGGCCCGCCAGCCCTGGTGCTAGCACGTCAGTTGTGGGTCGTTAGCCCTGGTGCTAGCATGTCAGTTGTGGGTCGTTAGCCCTGGTCTAGCATGTCAGTTGTGGGTCGTTAGCCCTGGTGCTAGCATGTCAGTTGTGGGTCGTTAGCCCTGGTCTAGCATGTCAGTTGTGGGTCGTTAGCCCTGGTGCTAGCATGTCAGTTGTGGCCCGCCAGCCCTGGTGATAGCATGTCAGTTGTGGGTCGTTAGCCCTGGTCCTAGCATGTCAGTTGTGGCCCGCCAGCCCTGGTGCTAGTATGTCAGTTGTGGCCCGCCAGCCCTGGTGCTAGCACGTCAGTTGTGGGTCGTTAGCCCTGGTGCTAGCATGTCAGTTGTGGGTCGTTAGCCCTGGTGCTAGCATGTCAGTTGTGGGTCGTTAGCCCTGGTGCTAGCATGTCAGTTGTGGCCCGCCAGCCCTGGTGCTAGCATGCCAGTTGTGGGTTGTTAGCCCTGGTGATAGCATGTCAGTTGTGGGTCGTTAGCCCTGGTGATAGCATGTCAGTTGTTGGTCGTTAGCCCTGGTGCTAGCATGTCAGTTGTGGGTCGTTAGCCCTGGTGATAGCATGTCAGTTGTGGGTCGTTAGCCCTGGTGATAGCATGTCAGTTGTGGGTCGTCAACTGCCAAATAAGACATCATCTTCATCAACAGAAAGATAAGATTTTAAAACTAAACTTACCTATTTGAAAACTTAACACAGTCGTCCAGCTCAGCCTGTATCGTCCCAGCACATAAGTCAGGAAGTGTTGACTCTCCTATCCTCCTCGTGTGCTACAGACATAACCAGATTCATTTATTGTTATGCCACGTGTGTAGGGCGTGGTACCATACACATATAAATTGTTTAAAAAAATTATCCATGTGTGACAGAAACATCAAACCGGAAGAAAGAACACACACAACAGCAGTACAAGTGTGCTTTCAGTAACCCAATGCTAGATCAAAATGATAACAAATTAGAGCTAGTTCGTGTAATCGGATAATCATGTATTTCTATAATCGTGTAATGTTTCACAAACATCCACACATCTGCCAGACAGAGCGCCGCTGTGTGAAAACTTGACATCGCAAAACTTGACAATATTTATAAACTGAACGGAAATAACAAACGCCCTTCTTTAGGCGCAGATAAAACTCTGAACTTTCAAAGCTCACGCAGTTTTGATGTTTAGAGGCCTTGTTTCACTATAACGGGTCCATTTTAGAGCAGAGAAAGCCCCCACAATAGTGCAGAAAGTTAGAGCAGTGAGAGAGAGAGGAAAAAAACATCAAATTCACATGCCCCAACAAAAGGAGTTGGTTCCAGTCCATCTTTACACAAGCAACCCAGCATATACTCATATACTGCATTTTTAGAAGCTGCGAAGGCCAGAGACAATCAGGCTTAGTGCTGAACACATCGTCCTCTTGTCCAGCGGTTCCCAAACAGGGTTATGTGTACCTTTTGGGGTACGCGGTAGGACGTTTAGGAATGTGCGAAAAGCTGGATACTAGAGGAAAATATAGTAGCATATTATCAACTATAGTAGTAGGAAACAATTTTACTAATATGAAGGGGTACAATTTATAAAAATAGGCTGCGAAGGGGTACAATTTATGGAAATATGCTGTTAAGGGGTACAATTTATGGAAATATGCTGTCACTGGGTGCAATGTATGAAAATAGGCTGCCAAGGGGTATAATTTATGGAAATAGTCTGTCAAAGGGTACAGTTTATGGAAATATGCTGTCAAGGGTTACAATTTATGGAAATAGGCTGTCAATGGGGTACAATTTATAGAAATAGGCTCTCAAGTGATACAACTTATGGAAATAGGCTGCCAAGGGGTACAATTTATGGAAATAGCCTGCCAAGGGGTACGATTTATGGAAATAGGCTGCCAAGTGGTACAATTTATGGAAGTAGACTGCCAACGGGCACGCAAGAGGAAGAAGGTTGGGAACCACTACTATAATCTAATGTACTAACAAGTCAAAGGAAAACTTGCCTATTAACACTATATGTCTACTTCTAAACTGTAACCCTGTTACCTGGCTACTTCTAAGGTGTAATAATGTTACCTGGCTACTTCTAATGTGTAACAATGTTACCTGGCTACCTCTAAGGTGTAATAATGTTACCTGGCTACTTCTAATGTGTAACAATGTTACCTGGGTACTTCTAAGTTGTAGCAATGTTACCTGACTACTTCTACGTTGCAACAATGTTACCTGGCTACTTCTAAATTGTAACAATGTTACCTGTTATTTCTACGGTGTAACAATATTACCATTACCTTTTTAAATTTTTGTGATGTAACGTCTCGTTGGTTTGCAGAAAGGAAAGAAAAATGTTGGATTATAATGATACAGAGGTGCTGGGATATCGGAAAAGGAGAAAAGAGGAATGGATAAGTGAGACCACATGGGAAAAGATAGAGCAAAGAAAAGAAATCAAGAAAAAATTACTGAACACCAAATCACAACGGCTTAAAGAACGAGTTTTAAGTAATTATGCACAAAAGACAAAGAAGTGAAGGAATCATGCCGTCAAGATAAACGTCAATATTATGACAACTTAGCAGAAACAGCAGAGAAAGCAGCATATACAAATGACATGAAAACCATATATAAAATCACAAAGCAGATGACAGGTAACTTCAATACAAGATGTGAAAGTGCAGTAAGAACACAAAATGGACAACTGGTCAGTGGAAAAAGAGAAAAAATTGAAAGATGGAGGGAACACTTTAACACCCTACTAAACAGAACACAAGCAGCACAAGCAATAGATATACCTGAAGCAAAAGCGGAACTAAACATCAATACAGGACCAATAACAATAAATGAAGTAAAAGAGGCGATAAAGATGCTAAAATCAGACAGGGCACCAGGTGAAGATGAAGTGACTGCTGAGATGTTGAAAGCAGAAGAAACAGAAACACCAAAACAACTTTGCCGGATATTACAACAAATTTGGGATTTAGAAAAAGCCCCAGAGGAGTGGAAAACTGGTCTTATAGTAAAACTACCAAAGAAGGGTGACCTCAGAGATTGCGGGAACTGGAGAGGCATTACCCTACTGCCACTCACTAGTAAAGTATTTTGCAGAATAATCATCAACAGAATTGTACCAACACTTGAGGAAAAACTTCGGAAAGAGCAGGCAGGATTTAGGAAAGGAAGATCATGCATAGACCATATATTTGTACTTAAACAAATATTAGAACAGGCAAATGAGTGGCATAGCACAACATATGCATTATTCATAGATTTTGAGAAAGCCTTTGACAGTGTCAACAGAGATGCACTGTGGAAAATCCTAAGATGGCATGGCCTCCCCCATAAAATAGTTAATGTAATCAAAGCCCTATACGAGGGTTTTCAGTGCAAAGTTATCTGTGGAGAACATACCTCCAGCAGCTTTAGGGTACAAACAGGAGTGAAACAGGGATGTGTACTATCACCAACATTATTTATCTTGGCAGTAGACTGGTTAATGAAGGAGGCAACATCAGACAAACGCAGAGGATTACAATGGACCCTTGACACAGTGCTGGAGGACCTTGACTTTGCGGACGACATTTGTCTATTATCAAGCAGTCACAAAGATATGCAAGATAAAATAAAAAAGTTAACCCAGAATGCAAACAACATAGGACTAAAGATCAACGTAGGAAAGACAAAGTTAATGAAGCAAAATGTGAACAACAGAAATGTACTCAGAGTAGATAACAAGTTAGTGGAGGAGGTCAACGAATTTGTATACCTTGGCAGCAGAGTAGCAGAAAATGGAGACAGCACAGAGGACATCAACAGCAGACTTACTAGAGCAAACCAGGCTTTTGCAATGCTACAGAATATATGGAAATCAAATAAACTAAGCATAAATATGAAAATCAGGATATTTAAGAGTAATGTTCTAAGTGTACTACTCTATGGAAGTGAATGCTGGAAAATCACCAAAACCATAGAAAACAAGTTGAATTCTTTCCAGACTAAATGTTTACGTAGAATTAAAAAAATATTTTGGCCAAACACCATAAGAAATAACATCTTATTGGCAGAAATGCAGATGAAACCACTGACAACAATTATTGAGGAAAGACGCTGGCGATGGTTGGGACATGTGCTCCGAATGACTGACAACTCACTACCAAAAATAGCACTAAGATGGACACCACAGGGGAGCAGAAGTAAGGGTAGACCAAAAGAGACATGGAGAAGAACAACAGAAAGGATGTTGAGCAATAGAGGGCTCACCTGGGCAAGAGCAGAAAAAAAGGCGAAAGACAGGCATTTGTGGAAAACCCTTGCGGAAGCCCCATGTGCCCTGGGCACTTAAGGTTCAGAGAGAGAGAGAGATAATGATACGGAATTGTAGTTCTAAAGATAAGAGAAATCATTTCTTCTAGCTGAGGCAGTAACTTGTTGATCAATAGTTCCAAGCTATAGTGATTGTCTAGTATCAAACCTTGGGTCCTGGCATCAAATGTAGGTCATAGCATTATATCTATTTTATATGAAAAACAGTCCACGTCCATCTGACCTTAACATAAAGGCTAAAGGTGAAGGGTAAAGCTGTGAATTATGAATCAGCATCGTTGTGCATGGTCAGACCATAAGTGCTCTGCTGCCTAATCAGCAGCTGACCAGAAACTGCCGACTAGCGTCGCCATCAACACCAACTCCGTAGCGTCATTCCTCTTCTTTCCCAGAGCGTTGCCCCTGGTATCCATTTTTTCTTCAAGTTGGGTGAGCCCCGGGAGTTTATTGCGAGCCACGACCGCCAATGTGGTGAGTGGAAATCGAAACGTGCTGCTTGGTCGGCGGGCGAGTGACTAGTCCACAGCGCTAACGCAGCTTCCAACATACGAGTGTTAGGGATACAATACAATGGGAAGATTATGACTGGCTTTATGGAGTCGCGACTTGAAGGCAGTTGAAGACAACCCATTCATTAGTTATACACATATTTTGTGACCCAGTCGGTAGTCCCACACGGTCATTCTGATTTGCAGATAATGAGCATAAATTAATATATGATGCCAAAATCATTACCCAGCAAAAATTAACAACTAACTTCATTGGCCAAGTATGTACACCCTCCACATTCTTCGGTCTAATGATTTAATAGTTATGTAATGATGTAATGATTGTGTAATGATGTAAGGTATGAAGGAGTCGATATTCAGGATAAATTTAATATTGGTTGGTCAAAGAAGCTCGTGGAAATATTTTGAACGAAAAACGGGCAACCGTTTCATCACCGGGTCACTTTCTGGCCAACAAACGCCAAACTGGCAAATCGAATTATATTTGTTGCTGTAACATATTCCATGACAGCTAAACTGAAAGTAAGGCTAAACTATTTTACCCAGTATGAAGCTCAAAGGAGAGGGGGAGAGAGAGAGCAATATATGGTGAACAAGATGAGACAAACTAGCACATGTTTTTCAGTACAGTGAAACCCTTTCACAAATTGTTTGATGAAACTATTAGACAAGCCCCCTTCCCTCCCCGCCTTCTTTATTCTCTACCTGGGGCATAGGCCGTCAACAAGACCCCCCCCCCCACATTTATTTCTGTTCTGGGCTGTTTCTTCTACCCGTCTCCGGGTGTTTCTATGTCTTTCTTATCTCTGCAATGTGTTTCTAGATCTTTCTTATCTCTGCCATGTATTTCTAGATCTTTCTTATCTCTGCCAGGTGTTTCTACATCTTTCTTATTTCTGTCATGTGTTTCTAGATCTTTCTTATCTCTGCCAGGTGTTTCTAGATCTTTCTTATCTCTGCCATGTGTTTCTAGATCTTTCTTATCTCTGCCAGGTGTTTCTAGATCTTTCTTATCTCTGCCAGGTGTTTCTAGATATTTCTTATCTCTGCCATGTATTTCTAGATCTTTCTTATCTCTGCCAGGTGTTTCTAGATCTTTCTTATTTCTACCATGTGTTCTAGATCTTTTTATCTCTGCCAGGTGTTTCTAGATCTTTCTTATCTCTGCCAGGTGTTTCTAGATATTTCTTATCTCTGCCATGTATTTCTAGATCTTTCTTATCTCTGCCAGGTGTTTCTAGATCTTTCTTATTTCTACCATGTGTTTCTAGATCTTTCTTATCTCTGCCAGGTGTTTCTAGATCTTTCTTATTTCTGCCAGGTGTTTCTACATCTTTCTTATTTCTGTCATGTGTTTCTAGATCTTTCTTATCTCTGCCAGGTGTTTCTAGATCTTTCTTATCTCTGCCAGGTGTTTCTAGATCTTTCTTATCTCTGCCAGGTGTTTCTAGATCTTTCTTATCTCTGCCAGGTGTTTCTAGATCTTTCTTATTTCTGCCAGGTGTTTCTAGATCTTTCTTATTTCTGCCAGGTGTTTCTAGATCTTTCTTATCTCTGCAGGTGTTTCTAGGTCTTTCTTGGTTCCTCTTTCCCTGGGGATTCCATGTGAGAGCTTGTCTGGCTAATTTTGTGGTAGGTTTTCCAAGTGTATGTCATGTCCATCTACAACGTCTTGTCATTTATCATTTCTTTCACTGTGGGGGGGGGGGGGCTGGTTCACTTTGCCCCTTCACTACTGATAGCGTCTGGACATCTAATCTGAAGGATCTTCCCTATGCAGGTGTTAGCAAAGGTCTGCAGTCTCTTGGTACTTTTGACTGAAGCTGTCCATTATTCTAACACATACAGCGGGACCGATTTAACATTATTAGACAAGCTACCACGAACTAAAGTACATGTACTTAAAAATTAATGTAGGATTCACTATCGCGTCACTTTATGTATCTATGTTTGTTTGCTTTTAATCAGTGCATTCACTGCAGAAACGAACGTGCATGGCTGTCTATCTGTAAACATCAATCATAAAAAAACCCCGAATGATTTAAGTAAATATATTAAGAAACATATCCCGGTCCGCATGAACTCTATGGCTGCTATTCATTTTGTCATCTGATTCAGTCATGCGTGAAATGGTACACCTGTTAAGCATTCACTTAACGTGGAATAAGCGGAACTTAAAACAGAAAGTTTGTAAAGTGTTGATGCCTTGTTTGTCTTCAGGGCGCGTTCACTTCGTTATAAGAAGAGGCATTTAATATTAATGGGCGAACATAATGAGGAAGGGGAGAGCTTGAAAATATCACAACAGGAAAGATAAATTAAAGGAGAGGCAGGCGAACACACACACACACACACACACACACACAAACCATCTGAGCTGATGGAAAACGTCAAAAACCGAAACCTATGGCGAGTTAATGTTGTACTGACGTGTAGTGGCAGTATAATGTTGTATTGACGTGTAATATCACGTTAATGTTGCATTGACGTGTAGTGTAAAGTTAATGTTGTGTTGACGTGTAGTGTAAAGTTAATGTTGTGTTGACGTGTAGTGGCAAGTTAATGTTGTGTTGACGTGTAGTGGCAAGTTAGTGTTGTGTTGACGTGTAGTGGCAAGTTAATGTTGTATTGACATGTAGTAGCAAGTTATTGTTGTATTGACATGTAGTGGCAGGCTAATGTTGTATTGACATGTAGTGGCAATTTATGTTGTAATGACGTGTAGTGGCAAAGTAATATATTGATGTGTAATGCCAAGTTAATGTTGTACTGACGTGCACTGGCATTATATTGTTGTATTGACGTGCAGTGACAAGTTAATGTTGTACTGACGAGCAGTGAGAAGTAAATGTTGTATTGACATGCGATGGCAAGTTAATGTTGTATTGATGTGTAGTGGCAAGTTAATGTTGTATTGACGTGCAGTCGGAAGTTAACGTTGTATTGGCGTGTAGTGGCAAATTAATGTTGTATTGACGTGTAGTAGCCAGTTAATATTGTATTGACGTATAATATCACGTTAATGTTGTATTGACGTGTGATGGCAAGTTAATGTGATATTGACGTGTAATGCCAGTATAATGTATAGTGGGAATTTAATATTGTATTGGTGTGCAATGTATGTATGTCAATGTATGTTAGTACAACATTAACCTGCCACTGTACGTCAATACAACGTTAACCTGCCACTAGTTGAAATGAGTTCTTCACTTCTAAAAATAACTCGTAGAAACCCTGAACTCTACACCGAACGTGAGAATTAAAAAAAAAACTGGATGTATGTAAAATTATATTGACGTTTTATTCCGGGATATCATCCCATACAACATCCTGGAATACAACACTTTCCCAGGGAATGTGTGAGTCGGATGTGTCACTTTATACCAGGTTCTAGGACAGAAGAAAAAGTGATAAAGTGACGAGAAGTACTCGGAAATGATGAGCACATCTTTGCGGCACAGTTATCTATGACATCTTGTGATCACAGTCACACAGACACATCGGACGGTCAGACAAAACAGACAGACACACCCGCATACTCAAGCAGACACAGTGGCAGGCAAGCAGACAGACAGACAGGCAAACAGATCAAAAGTCAAATTCACTGACAAAATTGGACAGTCAGACAGTCATGACAAGCGGAGACAGACAAGCAGACAGACAGACACAGGCAGAAAGACAGACCAACAGACAGATGTATAAATAAACAGACAGAGACGTGTTATAGTAAGATCTAACCAGCACGGCACTTTGTAAGCCGTGTGCTGTTATAGATAGATAGATAGATAGATAGATAGATAGATAGATAGATAGATAGATAGATAGATAGATAGATAGACAGACAGACAGACAGACAGACAGACAGATAGATAGATAGATATAGATAGATAGATAGATAGATAGATAGATAGATAGATAGGGTACAAGCATTCTCCAGTTTTTCCACCCCACCCCGGGCCCCCCTCCCCCCCCCTTATTCCTGCACTCGACTCACCCGCAAAGAACAAGAACATAGAACATAAAGAAAAGAAACATAGAACAAAACTGGTCCAGGATCTGAACTGTGCGCAGCTTTTTGTTTGTTTGTTTGTTTGTTTTCTTTAAAATCCAAGAAAAGGTCAGGTTTCGTGAAGTGAACACCAGGATGGGAAGCTGACCAGATGCAGGTACTGAAAGGGCCCTTAGTGTCCCTTTATTATAAGCATTTTCTTTCCATAATCGCCAAGAAGAGGTATCTGTGTATGTGTGTGGAAGGGGGAGTGGTTGCTGTTTAAATTGGAGACGTACAAAGCCACGTCAGAATTCATGGGCCTTTTTATGCCGGTTTGAGAACATAAAACAACACAGGATTTTCTATAGAAATCCTGACATGGCTGAAGATATTTATAGAACAAGAGTAGAATAACAAGGAAGTAACCCGGGGCTCATTACAATGCTGAAAGTGGATAGTGATATTTTCTCTTCACACACTGCTGTGGTTGTCATGTCTGACAAAATCCTGGCTTGGTCGGGTATCTCCACTCTATTAATAGACACTTCTTTCCCTCGCTGTGATCTCGGTTATTATGTGTGTGTTTTTATTTCCAGGCTGAGTGGTCAAACTGCTGTTTTTAGCAGATTAAATCATTCGTTTATGGTTGGTTAAAGCTTCTGTTTATGACTGGTTAAATCCTCTATTTATGGGCTGGTCAAAGCCTATGTTTATGATCGGTTAAACCCTCTGTTTATGGGCTGGTCAAAGCCTATGTTTATGACTGGTTAAATCCTCTATTTATGGGCTGGTCAAAGCCTATGTTTATGACTGGTTAAATCCTCTATTTATGGGCTGGTCAAAGCCTATGTTTATGACTGGTTAAATCCTCTATTTATGGGCTGGTCAAAGCCTATGTTTATGACTGGTTAAATCCTCTATTTATGGGCTGGTCAAAGCCTATGTTTATGACTGGTTAAATCCTCTATTTATGGGCTGGTCAAAGCCTATGTTTATGACTGGTTAAATCCTCTATTTATGGGCTGGTCAAAGCCTATGTTTATGATCGGTTAAACCCTCTGTTTATGGGCTGGTCAAATCCCTGCTTCAAACTGGCCAAACTCCTTTCTATGGTGAGTCAAACCCCTGTTTATGATGAGACCATTTTTATAGCTGATCAAGCCCCTGCTTACGGCTGGTTAACCATTCTTTTTTGCGCAAATCAAACCCCTGTTTATGCTTGGCAAACCCCTTGTTTAAGCCTGGTTAAATCCCTTGTTTATGTCTTGTCAAACCTCTGTTTATCCCTGTTTAAACCCCTTGTTTATGCCTGGTTAAACCCCTTGTTTATGCCTGGTTAAATCCATTGTTTATGCCTGGTCAAACCTCTGTTTATGCTGGTCAAACCCCTTGTTTATGCCTGGTTAAACCCCTTTTTATGCCTGGCTAAACCCCTTTTTATGCCTGGCTAAACCCCTTTTCTATGCCTGGCTAAACCCCTGTTTATGCCTGGTCAAACCCCTGTTTATGCCTGGCTAAACTCCTGTTTATGCCTGGTCAAACCCCCTGTTTATGCCTGGTCAAACCCCTGTTTATGCCTGGTCAAACCCCTGTTTATGCCTGGTTAAACCTCCGCTTAAGCCTGGTCAAACCTCTGTTTATGCCTGGTCAAACCTCTGTTTATGCCTGGTTAAACCCCTTGTTTATGCCTGGTTAAACCCCTTTTTATGCCTGGCTAAACCCCTTTTTATGCCTGGCTAAACCCCTGTTTATGCCTAGTCAAACCCCTGTTTATGCCTGATCAAAGCCCTTGTTTATGCCTGGTCAAACCCCTGTTTATGCCTGGTCAAAGCCCTTGTTTATGCCTGGTCTAAGCCCTTGTTTTTGCCTGGTCAAAGCCCTTGTTTATGCCTGGTCAAACCTCTTGTTTATGCCTGGTCAAACCCCTGTTTATGCCTGGTCAAACCTCTTGTTTATGACTACTTAAACTCTCTTTCGGCCGCTCAAATCTCTGATTAGCCTAGAAGGAAGCCCGTTGTCCCGAGCGATCAGACTTTTATCTCTGCCCCAGTCAAACCCTGATGGATAAAACTATCAACCATCATGGATGACTTCACAATCTCCAAATCATCTTAAGATGAAAGCAAAGACAGAACACTGATTTTCAGGCTTTGTCGGCACCTGAGCCTTGCCGGATTAAAAGAGGATATTCATTAATAATTGCTAAAATGGATTGCAGAATGTTCAACGAAACGTATCGTTTTCTAAGAATGCACAAAATATTAACTCTGTCATCAATAACTGTAATCTAACTAATATAACTGGTCTGTTTTGACTATACGTAGTCTGGAAACAATCAAAGATGCGTAATACACTGTGTCATTTAGCGCTTGTCCACTTTATGTCATTTACTTCGATTTACGGAGGCTTCAGATAGTTAATTTCCGAAAAATCGGTGGCATTCATTAATTAGACAAAAAGACCTCTTCTCTCTCTCCCATAGTGCTGTAGGGCCGCAAGATTTTTTAGCTTTGTAGGAAAGTTGTTATCAATATTTGCTGAGAAACCCAGAAACTTACTGTCACACAATATTTGCCTAGATACCCAGAAACTCACTGTCACACAATATTTGCCTGGATACCCAGAAACTCACTGTCACACAATATTTGCTGAGATACCCAGAAACTCACTGTCACACAATATTTGCCTGGATACCCAGAAACTCACTGTCACACAATATTTGCTGAGATACCCAGAAACTTACTGTCACACAATATTTGCCTAGATACCCAGAAACTCACTGTCACACAATATTTGCTGAGATACCCAGAAATCCAACCCTTAGGACACATTCACGGTCATGGGTAAAGGACAAGACCCTGCTCAAACACAAAAGAACACCAAAAAAAAAGAAATAGGAGCGAGTTTAACGGAGTTTATCAGCACAGAACTTTAGCGTGGACTTCGCTAAACACCACCCATGAAAGCTAAAATAAAGTTTTCGATTATATCACGCATTATGTGAGCAGACAGCCAAGTCACGGAGTCAAAGTGCAGGTGTTGTCATAGTGACATCTCAGTCACGTGCTCTCCTAGGGTCAACATATCTCTTCCCTGGCCTATGATAGTTCCAGGTGTAGTGGAGCTTCACGTGACCTACTGTCGCCTGGCAGATCTGTACAGGAACACTAACTACGCACCAGACGTGTCTAACAATATGCGTGTCCTTGAAATTAGGCTAGGACTTCAGAGCAAACTATACATGACTAGTTTGGCGAAAAATATACTCTATACAAAACAGGTTAGAGTGAGATAAAGATTTTTAAAGAGAGAGAGAATGACTGAGAACAGTACAAGCACAACCCGCAGGCACATAAACGTAACCAGATAACCTCACACGACTCGAACGTAACCAGATAACCTCACACGACTTTAACCAGATAACCATAAGCCAACAACTGAAAACAACATTTCTTCTCAAGACTGACAGATGAGCCTTGTGTGCAGGAGACAGCACGTGGCAACAGCCGTTTCATGAACAGGGCATTGTCGAACAGAGGCACCATCATCATCATCATCACGTGCTCCTCCAGCAAAAGTTGGCTACACGGATCTCCACTTTTTCATAGTTCATGGGCTAAAGCTGAAACCCCATCAGTTTATATCGTTGTCGTCCTTTTACTCTTTTTTCTCCAACTAAAAAATATGACAGCCACTTATATCCCTACATCGTGGCAGCAGTAAATCTCCGAACTCGTTCGTACACGTACTTCTAGAGCAAAAAGATCTTCAGGACCTGAGACAAAAGATCTTCAGGACCTGAGACAAAAGATCTTCAGGACCTGAGGCAAAAGATCTTCAGGACCTGAGACAAAAGATCTTCAGGGCCTGAGACAAAAGATCTGGAGTCAAGACCGTTACCCACGAGGAAAAACTGTGCGAATCACGTGATACTGCAGAAAGAAGGATTTCTAGAGCATTCATGCGTTACTTGGGCGTCAGAGTAGCGAAGTGATTAGTGCACTAGTGCATCATGACGCAGATCGATTGTTTGAATCGAGCTGAAGGTGTCCCAATCATCCAGGTGCGTACTGACAGATTAAAGAAGCGACATCCTCCCCCTTCCCCCCTCCCCCATGTGCCTCTGTGCCGCCATAAAGCTGCCTTTAAGACCACAGTAACATGAAAACAAATGAAAAAGGCAATATCTAAACCTAATATATTTTGTGCATTCCTCGTAAACGATACGTTTCGTCAAACATTCTAAACCTAAAAAAAAAAAATCCGTTAGGCTCACTATCATGTAACAAATACTTTTAGGTGTAAATTATACATATACCTTTCTACGTTGTATTTACATGCAAGACTGGCTCATACAAAGATTTATTTTTTTGCTTATAATATTATCATAAATGTTAAATTTACTTCGTTGACGTAAAAAAAGATGTTTTATATCTTCTTGTAACAATTTTTACCAGTGTTTTCTTCGGGAGAATCATCTTACATAAACTGTAACTTGTGTAAATGTTTTACTTTTATACATTAAATAGTAAAAGGTCTCCATGCCCTTAAGGCATACTGGGGGTGGGGGGTGGAGGGAGGGGGGGAAGGGGTACAGTGTTAGGCCCGTATTTTCAAGACCTTCGGCACAAGATGTGGTCAGCATCACGCCTGGCCACATTTTATCTTCCCAGATTTCTCTGGTACCCAATCTTAGAGGACGGGTGGACCCCAGGACCTTTCTGGTGTGTACTCGCTGCTGGGACTTGAACCTCCTACCACAGGACCAAGCCCCAAACCGCTCAGCCAACCAGACCGTGATGCACTAGATAGTGGACTTACATCGAAATAATTTAGTTATACCATAACACGGGTCTGAAAAAAAAACTAACTAAAAGACGCGCTTAGTTTTACTTACAAGTACATCGTGCCTTGGCAAATGTATACTAGAAGATTAAATTTCTAAATAATCTACTTACAAGTACACCGTGCCTTGGCAAATGTATACTAGAAGATTAAATTTCTAAATAATTTACTTACAAGTACATCGTGCCTTGGCAAATGTATACTAGAAGATTAAATTTCTAAATAATCTACTTACAAGTACATCGTGCCTTGGCAAATGTATACTAGAAGATTAAATTTCTAAATAATTTACTTACAAGTAATGGTAGAAAAGTGAAATTTACAATTTATAAATGTCTTGCTTACAGGTAGGTATAAATACTTTGTACAAATTAAACTAGAAAATCTATGAAAGATTGATTTACACGTAAGAGTAGATTAGAAACAGAAAAGAGTATGTCTAAATGCGGTACTTACGTTGTAACAGTGCTGGCAGACAATCACGGTGGAAAGTATGTTTCAAGTTTGTTGCAGGTTGCAGGGCAGGCCAAGACAAATCACGCCAGATTTTAACTTTCCTCTACAACCGATGACAACGGTCTGTCACCAGACCACGTGGTTTGTATGTAAAGCAACAAAAAAAAAAGTGTTGTTACCACATTCAAAGATCTGTCAGTGTCCCTGGCATGACTCACGCAGTGAAAGTGTGCACATTCTCCCCTCTTTACTTCAGTCCTTGCGTCTTGTCACACAACAGACGTATGTCCCCTGCCCCAGTAATCTACAAGGTTGCCATCTCGGAGTGTAGGCGAGAATTTTCGTCCGAATTAAAAAAAACATGCCGGTATTTAATACCACATAAACATTAATTTCTGTATTTTAATCTTTTTTATGTGCAGCTGCAATTTACAATGCATTCGCCTCTTCTATACGTGTGATAAAATATCCCCATACTTTTCTGGTTTCCAGCTAAAGTTGGCAACCCTGGACGCATGTAGTCCCAGGTATGTCGCTAACAGTGCGTACCAGGTTATGAAATCAAGTGCCACAGTCAAATATATTAATTGTGTTCCAAATAGCTTGCCTCGCAGCAGTGTAGGAGACCCAGTATTAGGAAGATTAGGCGCAGGATTGTGCTGTAGGTGCAGCGCAGACGTCAATGATATGTAGTTTATTTCTCCATCTTTCTTCTTCCTCTTTCTAACACGCGAATTCGATCTCGCTAACGAAGTCGTTGGTCACATCTGAGGGTCTGGGATTGTTAGAGAGACTAGTTTCCGCTCACTTCTGGTTCTTCAGTAAATCTCCAAGACCTGCACACTGCTAGACACGATCTTTGGCCTTCGGGACCTTCATAGCACATAGGAAGATCACAGAAAGTTGGAACAGTTAGCACTGGGACATTTTGTCAAGGTTGAGAGAAATCTGTGAGTTGATGCTGAGATATTTTGTCACAGTCGAGAGAAATCTGTGGCTTAGCACTGGGACATTTTGTCAAGGTTGAGAGAAATCGGTGAATTAGCACTGGGACATTTTCTCAAGGTTGAGAGAAATCTGTGAATTAGCACTGGGACATTTTGTCAAGGTTGAGAGAAATCTGTGAATTAGCACTGGGACATTTTGTCAAGGTTGAGAGAAATCTGTGAATTAGCACTGGGACATTTTTTCAAGGTTGAGAGAAATCTGTGAGTTGATGCTGAGATATTTTGTCAAAGTTGAGAGAAATCTGTGAGTTGATGCTGAGATATTTTGTCAAAGTTGAGAGAAATCTGTGAGTTGATTCTGAGATATTTTGTCACGGCTGAGAGAAATCTGTGAGTTAATGCTGAGATATTTTGTCACGGTTGAGAGAAATCTGTGAGTTGATGCTGAGATATTTTGTCAAAGTTGAGAGAAATCTGTGAGTTGATGAAATATCGATGAATGTTTCTATCTGATGATGATGACGACGACAATGACGATGACGATGATGACGATGACGATGATGACAATGATGATAATGATGATGGATGATGATGACGATGACGATGATGATGATGATGATGATGAATAGTTAATTCATACTGTTGCTGTGAAGAAATTAGTGTTATGTTTCTTTTTATGGTTTGTGAAGTAATTGACTTTGTGGTTGTTTGTATGTTTGGTGGTGTTACGAGTTAACTTCTGATGTGATTGTCTGTCTATTTCTTGCTGTGGTTTGTTTGTCTCTGTGACTTAGATCCACATTGTGCTGCCATGGAAGTCAAGAGAGTCACTGTAGATAGCTGTCGTCAACACCGTGTGAAGAGCATCATCAGTGTCATCACAAACCGGCTCACCAATATATCCCTCGTGTCCTACAACACTTCGAACCACAATACTCGTGTCCTACTGCACTATACTCGCATACTAGAACTTCCCGAATCACAACACTTGTGTGTTAAACTTTATGAATCACAACACTTGTGTGCTAGACTTTACAAATAAAAACACTCGTGTGCTAGACTTAATCACAACACTCGTGTGCTAGACTTAATCACAAAACTCGTGTGCTAGACTTAATCACAACACTCGTGTGCTAGACTTAATCACAACACTCGTGTGCTAGACTTAATCACAACACTCGTGTGCTAGACTTAATCACAAAAAACTCGTGTGCTAGACTTAATCACAAAAAACTCGTGTGCTAGACTTAATCACAAAAAAACTCGTGTGCTAGACTTAATCACAAAAAAACTCGTGTGCTAGACTTAATCACAAAAAAACTCGTGTGCTAGACTTAATCACAAAAAAACTCGTGTGCTAGACTTAATCACAAAAAAACTCGTGTGCTAGATCCTATGAGACAGGGGTTCAGCCTGTACTCCACGCCCGAGTCAGAAGCGTTTTTAATATTGGGATCCTAGAATTAAGGCGGGGGAGGGGTGTAAGTTTTTGCCCGGATTAAACAGTTTCTCTCGTAAACCCACCAGAACACTGACTGGACACATCAACCAAACGAAAACACATCAACCAAACAAAGATACTTCATCTTAGACCCACCAGAACACTGACTGGACACATCAACCAAACGAAAACACATCAACCAAACGAAAACACATCAACCAAACAAAGATACTTCATCTTAGACCCACCAGAACACTGACTGGACGCATCAACCAAACAAAGATACATTATCTTAGACCCACCACAATACTGATTGGACACATCAACCAAACAAAGATACATTATCTTAGACCCACCACAATACTGATTGGACACATCAACCAAACAAAGATACATTATCTTAGACCCACCACAATACTGATTGGACACAGCAACCAAACAAAGATACATCGTCTTATCCTCGCAGGTAAAAGTATCATGTAAAAGAAACACTTCCCTTCCTTTCATGAAACTGTTTCATAAATTTAATTTCAAACAATCTAAATAAAGACAACAAAAACAAACAATTAAATAAAACTTGTACAAGATTTCACCACAAAATTTTACCTGACGCAAATTTCCTCAAGATTAGCGCTAGATAGTTGCTGCCTCTAACGCAAGACTAGAGTTGGATAGTTGCTGCCTCTAACGCAAGACTAGAGTTGGATAGTTGCTGCCTCTAAAGCAAGACTAGAGTTGGATAGTTGCTGCCTCTAACGCAAGACTAGAGTTGGATAGTTGCTGCCTCTAACGCAAGACTAGAGTTGGATAGTTGCTGCCTCTAAAGCAAGACTAGAGTTGGATAGTTGCTGCCTCTAACGCAAGACTAGAGTTGGATAGTTGCTGCCTCTAAAGCAAGACTAGAGTTGGATAGTGCTGCCTCTAACGCAAGACTAGAGTTGGATAGTTGCTGCCTCTAAAGCAAGACTAGAGTTGGATAGTTGCTGCCTCTAAAGCAAGACTAGAGTTGGATAGTTGCTGCCTCTAAAGCAAGACTAGAGTTGGATAGTTGCTGCCTCTAAAGCAAGACTAGAGTTGGATAGTTGCTGCCTCTAAAGCAAGACTAGAGTTGGATAGTTGCTGTTTCCACCCCACGACGAGGACTGGGTAGTTGCTGCCTCTAGCCAAAGGTTAGGGTTGGATAGTTCCTGCCTCTAATCCAAGATTACCGTTGGATAGTTGTTGTCTCTAGATCAAGATTAGCGCTGGATAGTTGCTGTCTCTAGCCGAAGATTAGCACTGGATAGTTGCTGCCTCTAACCCAAGATTAGCGGTGTATACTTGCTGCCTCTAACCCAAGATTAGCGGTGTATACTTGCTGCCTCTAACCCAAGATTAGCGGTGTATAGTTGCTGCCTCTAACCCAAGATTAGCGGTGTATACTTGCTGCCTCTAACCCAAGATTAGCGGTGTATACTTGCTGCCTCTAACCCAAGATTAGCGGTGTATAGTTGCTGCCTCTAACCCAAGATTAGCGGTGTATAGTTGCTGCCTCTAACCCAAGATTAGCGCTGTATAGTTGCTGCCTCTAACCCAAGATTAGCGCTGTATAGCTGCTGCCTCTAACCCAAGATTAGCGCTGTATAGTTGCTGCCTCTAACCCAAGATTAGCGGTGTATAGTTGCTGCCTCTAACCCAAGATTAGCGCTGTATAGTTGCTGCCTCTAGCCAAAGGTTAGGGTTGGATAGTTCCTGCCTCTAATCCAAGATTACCGTTGGATAGTTGTTGTCTCTAGATCAAGATTAGCGCTGTATAGTTGCTGCCTCTAACCTAAGATTAGCGCTGTATAGTTGCTGCCTCTAACCCAAGATTAGAGCTGTATAGTTGCTGCCTCTAGCCAGGCGAGAAAACTGTGATTGTAACTTCACACCTGTTGCAGGGAAAAACGAAATATTAAACCATGCAGGGGAATGTGGTTGACGGGTATGTTCTGACCTAGCCAAGTTTTCTGAGCTGATTTCTTGTTAAAACAAGTCGTTGTGAAGGTTATGTTGTCATTTTTTTTATAGGAACGAAGATTTAAATTTATAACGAAGATAAATAATACAAAAAACAGTACAGGGAAGAAAAGTTAAAGGAAAAAGAGTGAGAGGATGACAGAAATGATTAAACACGAATGGAAATGATTTTACCGGCGTAGTAAACATTCTACCTGTAGATCCGACATTCAACGTCTGATCTGACTAGCCCCCACATGATGAGGCAGTGCCGCTATACGGTCTTGCTACATGATATGTAGGTGCACATGAAGAAGAGAGAAAAAGTTCTTAGTTCGAAATATATACAGCACAGAATTGTTATGTTTACTTTACACTACTCTATGGTATATAAGCTGAGAGAGATAAAATGTTGTGTATATTCCACACTACTCTATGGATCTAGCGTGGAATGTACGCAATATGTTACCTCTATCAGCTTCTATACCATAGAGTAGTGTGGAATATACATAACATTTTATCTCTCTCAACTTCTATACCATAGAGTAGTGTGGAATATACTTAAAATTTTATCTCTCTCAGCTTCTATACCATAGAGTAGTGTGGAATATACATAACATTTTATCTCTCTCAACTTCTATACCATAGAGTAGTGTGGAATATACTTAACATTTTATCTCTCTCAACTTCTATACCATAGAGTAGTGTGGAATATACATAACATTTTATCTCTCTCAGCTTCTATACCATAGAGTAGTGTGGAATATACTTAATATTTTATCTCTCTCAACTTCTATACCATAGAGTAGTGTGGAATATACTTAATATTTTATCTCTCTCAACTTCTATACCATAGAGTAGTGTGGAATATACTTAACATTTTATCTCTCTCAACTTCTATACCATAGAGTAGTGTGGAATATACATAACATTTTATCTCTCTCAGCTTCTATACCATAGAGTAGTGTGGAATATACCTAACATTTTATCTCTCTCAACTTCTATACCATAGAGTAGTGTGGAATATACTTAATATTTTATCTCTCTCAACTTCTATACCATAGAGTAGTGTGGAATATACTTAACATTTTATCTCTCTCAACTTCTATACCATAGAGTAGTGTGGAATATACATAACATTTTATCTCTCTCAGCTTCTATACCATAGAGTAGTGTGGAATATACATAATATTTTATCTCTCTCAGCTTCTATACCATAGAGTAGTGTGGAATATACATAACATTTTATCTCTCTCAACTTCTATACCATAGAGTAGTGTGGAATATACTTAACATTTTATCTCTCTCAACTTCTATACCATAGAGTAGTGTGGAATATACATAACATTTTATCTCTCTCAACTTCTATACCATAGAGTAGTGTGGAATATACATAACATTTTATCTCGTTCAACTTCTATCCATAGAGTAAAGTAAGGGAACAAATTTTGTAGGATTAGACCTCTAAAAAAGTCGTAGACAAAGCACTTTAGTGAGACGTGAGAGAAAGAAAAATCACAAGAGAATTACCTGGGATTCGAACACGGACTCCGGTAGGACGAGCAACCGTCTAGCCACGAGAGAACAGCGTATTATCGACTTAGCCAACTAGCACCCCAGAAAAGGTGTTTTGTTGACACAGTCTTTAGTAACTGCTCAGCAGACATGAGGGATCGTGACACCCGGAAAGAAACGAGGTCGTGACACACAAATTCCGTAGCTTAGACTCAGTTTCTCTAGCAGGTACCAACTAGACAAACATACACACGGTCTCCTGCCATGTCTGGTGCAAACTTGAACAACAATAACAAACGAATGAATACTTATTACATGAAGTTAGTTTTAGGTATAGTTTAAAGCAAGTGGTGGACTGCAGTCAACAAATAGAAAAGCATGGATATCAGATAACACATAGAAATACATACATGAAAGAAGAGCAACCAAATTAGCCATGTTGATTGTAAAGAGAGATCTTGGAAAAGTTTTGGCAAAAGCAACATACAAAGAACTAGACAACAAAGTAAAAAGTTCAGCTAAGAGAGACAAAAGAGAATTTATGGACAATATGGCAAAAGAAGCAGAAAATGCAGCAAAAACAGGAGACAGCAAAACTCAATTTAACATACAGACGAAGCTAACAGGTACTATTACCTTCAGAGAAAGACCAGTCTTTAGCAAAACAGGCAACCTATTAACATCAAGTAAAGACCAAAAGCAAAGATAGGCTGAACACTTCCAAGAAATACTTAATCGACCACCCCCAAATGAATTAATAAATATTGAAACTGATTTACCAGTCCCACAGCTAAATGTCAACTTAGATGAAGTTACACTGAATGAAATTTAAACAGCAGTGAATCTAATGGCTAACAACAAAGCTGCAGCTGAAGATGAAATAGCATTCGAAATGTTAAAAGCTATTAACAATGACAACATGAGCCAACTACAGAGACTGTTTAATAACATTTGGAAAGAAGAAAAAGTCCCTTCTAAATGGACAAAAGGGAATCATTGTTAAAATACCCCCAAAAGGCAACCTCAGTGACTGAAATAACTGGAGGGGTGTAACCTTACTATCAGTTGTGTCAAAGGTGTTTTGTAAAGTGATTCTGAATAAGTGGATACAGCAATGAGAGAAGAACAGGCAGGATTACGAAAAGATTGAAGCTGTCCCGATCAGATCTTTACTCTAAGAATAATACTTGAAGAACATATTGAAATTCATTCATTCATTCATTCATTCCTTCATTCATTCATTCATTTGCATGTCCCATGTGGAACTTTGCCTCCCTAACAGCACTCCTGTAGGCCTCTCGGTTGTGAGCAAGATGGCCTGCTGCTGATGCATCCAATTGCAGATCATCAACGATATCTTGCAGCCATCTTCGCCTTGGTCTTCCTCTCTTTCTTTTTCTCATTACGTACCCTTCCAAGACAGTCTTCTCTAGATTATCATGACGTTTAATGTGTCCAAAATATTTAAGTTTTCTCTCTTTAATACACTTTACTAGCCAGCCTTCTTCAATATTAAGTTCTTGTAATATGGATATATTTGTTCTTTTTTGTGTCCATGATATTTGAAGAACTCTTCTGTAGCATTTACATTCAAAAGCATTTATGTGTTTCTCAGCTGTTTTGTTAAGTGTCCAGGTCTCACAGGAATATGTTGCGATTGGAAAAATACATGCCCTTAAAAATCTTATTTTTGTAGTTCTGTCTGTTCCTCTCAACAGATTCTTTAGTTGTTTTACTTTCTGAAGAGCTATAGATGTCCTCCTTTTAATTTCCCTCATTGTATCTCCATTATTAGTTAGCAGTGATCCAAGATATTCAAACTCTCCACTTCTTCCAGTTTCTCTTCACTGATACATATATCAGCTGCCTTGTTTGTTTTGTCAGTTGTCATCAATTTAGTTTTCTTCTCATTAAGATAGAGGTTTTGCACTTCGCTGTTCTTACGGACCAACATACTTAGTTTTTCCATTCCTTTTTGTGTTGTGGACAGCAATACTGTGTTATCAGCATATCTAATCTCTGATATTTCATAATCTCCAATTGTTATGGCATCGTAATATTCTTTGTCTACATCTTCTCTCTAACATTCCTCATTATATTTTCAGTATACAAGTTAAATAAGTAAGGTGACAATATTCACCCCTGACGGACCCCTTGTTTTATGTCAAACTAAGTTGTTGTTTCACCATTTATTCTTACTGCTGCTTGTTGGTCTAGATACATCAGTGATGTTAATTGTATCAAATGTGTTGGAAATCCCATTTTTTCCATTAATTCCCAAAGTTTCTGATGCTGTACACAATCAAATGCCTTTGAGTAGTCTGTAAAGGCTAAATATAGATTCACATTAAACTCTCTGCATTTCTCTATTATTAATCTTATATTGAATATATCATCTCTTGATCCTCTTCCTTGCCCTTGCCTGAAACCAGCTTGGACCATATTGAATTCTATTTTCTTATGAAGTCTACACATTATGATTTTTAACAGAATTTTACTGGCATGACTAATCAGGGCAAAAGTTCTATTGAAATACACAAACCATTAATACTGAACTTCATATGAAGTATATGAACTATGAAGTTCAGTTCATATGAACTATGAAGTTCAGTTCATATGAACTATGAAGTTCAGTATTAATGGTTTATGTATTACTGAGATTCATTGTGGAGAATTTAAAGACTACATGGAATACCATCTAAAATTGTCAACATCATCAGAGATCTCTACAATTGATATGTTTGTGCAGTCAAGACAGAAGAAGGAATGAGCGAATGGTTTCAGATTGAAACAAGGATGTATATTATCTCCATTGCTTTTTGTAATTGCCATAGACTTTATAATGAAAAAATGCTGTACAGGTAAAACTGGCATTGATTGGGTACATTGGACCCAAAATAAAAGATCTTGATTTTGCTGATGACATAACTCTTATCAGTGACAATGTGAAATCGATGCAGGAAAGAACAGATTCCCTGTCTTCCTTGGCTAACAAAATAGGTCTTGAAATTAACAAAGACAAAACAAAAATAATGAAACTTCTCATTAATCAAGAAGGAAAAATATATAGAAGAAGGAACAGCTGTTGATGAAGTAAACCAATTTGAATACCTTGGCAGCTACATAGACCAGGATGGTGACACTAGGAAGGAAGTTAGAATTAATATTGCAAAACCAGCATTGTCCTTCAAAACTCTTGAGAACATATGGAATTCAAAGTTATAAGCACAAAAACCAAATTAAGACTATTCGATTCAAATGTAATATCCACCCTCAATTATGCATGCGAAAGCTGGAAATCAACTAAAGAAATAGACAAGAAATTAGACTCTTTTGAAAACAAATGCCTAAGGAAAATAGTATAGAGTGGAATGAATTTAAGAACAACACAGAGATAAGACAGGTGAGCAAACAACATGTCTCATGGGTGATCAGAAAAAGATGATGGACATATGTAGGCCATGTGATGAAAAGAAACAATCAGAGAATACCAAAACAAGCTATCAAGTGGAGCAGAACAGGCCGAAGAAAAGGAGGTCGACCACGTGAAGCTCTAAAGAGGACATTGTTAAGAGAAGCCAGTTTTGTAGGCATAACATCCCTTGATGAAGTTGAGAGACTCACCAAGAACAGGAAATCTTGGCAAACAACTATGCGAGCCCCATGTGACGTTTAACAGCACAGGAAGGATGTAAGAATATTCCACACTCTACGGTGTAGAAGCTGAGAATGATAAAATGTTATGTATATTCAACTCTGCTCTATAGTATAGAACCTGAGAGAGATAAAATGTTATGTATATTCCAATCTACTCTATAGTATAGAACCTGAGAGAGATAAAATGTTACGTATATTCCACACTACTCTATAGTATAGAACCTGAGAGAGATCAAATGTTAAGTATATTCCACACTACTCTACCGTGTAGAAGCGAGGCATTAAAGAAGAGAATAGAAAAGAAAATGACAGAAGAAAAGCAGGCATATGTGGTTCCAAGTTGTTTATAATCTTATATGTGTGTGTGGTTCCAAATTTTTTATAATCTTATATGTATGTGTGGTTTCAAATTGCTTATAATCTTGTCGGTATGTGTGGTTCCAAGCTGATTATAATCTTACAGGTGTGTATGGTTCCAAATTGTTTATAATCTTGTAGTTATGCATGGTTTCAAACTGTTAATAATCTTGTAGGTATGTGTGATTCCAAGCTGTTTATATTCTTGTAGCTTATTAGTTCCAAGTTGTTTATAATCTTGTAGGTTCCAGGATGTTATAATCTTGTAGTTGTGTGCGGTTCCAAGCTGTTTTCTTGTAGTTGTGTGTAATTCCAAGCTGTTTTATAATCTTGTAGTTGTGTGTAATTCCAAGCTGTTTTATAATCTTGTAGTTGTGTGTAATTCCAAGCTGTTTTATAATCTTGTAGTTGTGTGTGGTTCCAAGCTGTTTATAATCTTGTAGATGTGTGTGGTTCCAAACTGTTTGTAATCTTCCGCATAAAGACAGGGCATAAGCTCTATGTGACTGACGCCATAATTAGGTCACGCTAACTAATATTTGTTTTAGAAGTCGGATTTAGACTTGGTGGGGCCCTAAGCTGTACATAGCTTGAAGCGTCAGGGCCCTTTTCTTTAAAAGTTAAACCAGAAGGTCCCACTAAGGTGCGAAAACCTGCAGATTGTGGGGCCATAATCTGAGGCTCTTTAGCTTATGCCTACAATCAGCACCGTTCTGTCTTCCTGCGGCAGGTTCTAGAGAGAAATGGAAGAGGTAACAGCATCAATGACCTGAGATGTACGGACCATACACCGCGTTGGTTGCTGACAGTGAAAGCGGTTTGTAGGAACTTGCGAATGAGATTATTTAAGAAGTGGAGCAAAAGAGGTATAGAGCTAAACAAGATAGAAACAGGCGTCATATCAGAAAGAGTAAACAAAGTCCAACATCCTTTCAAACAGGAAGACACTGACACAAGTAAATAAATTGATCTTAGAACAACGCTAACAGATAATGTCAAGCACACACATGAAATAAAATCACGAATAGGTAAGCCAAAAGGTAGTTTTTTATGACACCAAGAAGAAGTTGCCAGAAAAGGAGTAGTATTTTGTTGTGTATAGATTAAATATTACTTTATACTTGTAAGACTTACAGAACAAACGGACGACACAGAAAATGGAAACAGCGGAGGTGTGGTTTTAGAGAAAGATTGAATAAACTAGAACAATACAGATGTGGTTTTAGAGAAAGACTGAAGGAACTAGAACAATACAGATGTGGTTTTAGAGAAAGAATGAAGGAACTAGAACAATAGAGATGTGGTTTTAGAGAAAGATTGAAGGAACTAAAACAATAGAGCTGTGATTTTAGAGAAAGACTGAAGGAACTAAAACAACAGAGATGTGGTTTTAGAGAAAGACTGAAGGAACTAAAACAACAGAGATGTGGTTTTAGAGAAAGACTGAAGGAACTAGAACAACAGAAACGTGGTTTCATAGAAAGACTGAAGAAACTAGAACATAAATGTGGTTTTAGAGAAAGACAGAAGGAATTAGAACAACATAAATTTAGTTTTAGAGAAAGACTAAAGGAACTAGAACAACAGAGATGTAGATTCAGAGAAAGACTAAAGGAACTAAAACAACAGAAACGTGGTTTTAGAGAAAGGCTGAAGGAACTAGAACAACAGAGATGTGGTTTAGAGAAAGACTGAAGGAACTAGAACAACAGAACTTCTCATGAACGTTACTTGACAAAGAAAAATAAATAAAACCAAGAGAGAAAAAAAGACGATAAAAATTATTCTCCTGACATGTCATAAGAAGACAAGTTAGAGAGCGTGACAATCACTTGAAAAATCAAGAGGAAAATGAAATATAGGAAGATAGAAATATAAACATATGAACTGGCTGACCTAGTGGTCCAGAAAAAGAAATGAAACTGGTTGGATTTGAAATATATAGACATTCAATAACTAAGAATTACAACGGCAAATAACAGAGACTTGTGCATTCCAAGTCTAAGAATAGTCTCAAACTGTTGTGACACTTTGACAGATTCCACTTGTACTGTACAACTATCAGTGGAATGTACTAATATAACTGTGGAATGTATTCACTGGCTGTACACACACACATGCACATATGATGGTAGCACTGTGTTGTTGCTGCGTACAAACAGCAACACACACACACACACACACACAAGTGGAGACATCAAATAAAATAGCTGGGTGTATGGTTCAGTCTTACAAGTTATTTAGTGTTTGTGTCGGACTTTAGTATAAGGAGGGGGCCAAAAAGCTAAGTCTGTATATTTTTCATATATTTTTCGTATTTTTATCTGTTGTGTTGTTTTTGTATGTGATCCTTGAAAAAGGCTTTTCCTGAAATATTGGAATGTTGTAAGTCCTTCATTTATATGTACTCATCTTACTTTCTGTCATTCTTGTGTCTGGCCACTTTACTCACTCTTTCTATTCTTTTTTGTAAAACTATACCATGCACCCATCTGTTTTCACACACAAGTTGGTAGCGCTGTGTTGTTGCTGCATGCAGACAGAGCCACACAAAACTTTATCAGGGATTAAAAAAAAGACACTCCCAAAGACATCTAATATCTTGACAAAGTTGACAAAGGTCGCAAGCTTGTGGCCAGCAGATGCAAGCAGTGATAATGGCGACATTAAGACAGATCTGGTCTACGTGACAAAAAACAAACTGGTGTCTGGAGGTTATGATCGTACAGGCCGTACAATGAGGTCAGAATTACAAGGTCAACAACACCATCTCAAGGCCGGATATAAAGAGGAACGTAATCCTGTGATGTAAGAAAACACATTTTCTTCCAGCCGATGTCAACCAAACCCCGACAACTCGAAAACAACTGGATACATCACGCCATGACGACAAGACAAAAAAGTGGATGGATGAGCTGAAAAAGACACAGAAAACATAACATGGCAGCCACCCGGGCCTCTCACCTTGCTCTAGACCGATGTATGAAACTCCCTGTGACGCTAATGGCAGAAGAAGAAGAAGAAGAAGTCAACAAAATATTACAGCAAACAATTCTAGTTTGCTTCTGTTGAAGTTATTCTGTAAAGGACCACAGTCTCAAAAACAAGAAGAAAACTGTAAACGAAAGATATGCCTTCAGTACAAAGACGTGTTGAACCGTCTACTGACCCTAATCTTTGTACATTTTTTTCTATATAGTTTTCAGCGACTCTTGACCTTTGAACCGACCATGTGTACGCCACTTGTACAATGTATCCAGTAAATTGATTTTTGTCTAGGTCTGATCGTAACAATTATTTTATGTTTATAGTAAGCAAAAAAGTAATAAATATATTTGTATGTTTATAGTAAGCAAAAAATACTAAATAAATTCTAATGTTTATTGTAAGCAAAAAAGTAGTAAATATATTTTAATCTTTGTAGTAAACAAAAAAAGCAGTAAATATATTCTAATGTGTGTAGTAAAACAAAAAGTACTAAATATATTTTAATTTTTGCAGTAAAAAAAGTAGTAAATATATTCTAATGTTTGTAGTAAACTAAAAAGCAGTAAATATTCTATGATGTTTGTAGTAAACTAAAAAGTAGTAAAGATATTCTGATGTTTGTAGTAACTAAAAAGTAGTAAATATATTCTGATATATGTAGTAAACTGAAAGTAGTAACTATACTCTTAAACATCGAACTGAAAGTCGTAACTATTCTTTGACGTATTAAGTGTGTCGTAACTATTCTTTGACGTATTAAGTACACTAGAAGTGGTAACCAATCTTTGATATATATAGTACTCGTAAACTAAAATTGTGATTATAGTTTTATGCGCGCAGGAAATTAAAAATTGCTAATTATAATTTTATGTATATAGTAAACTAAAAGTCAGAAGTATACTTTGATGTATATAGTAAACTATACTTTGATGTATATAGTAAACTATACTTTGATGTATATAGTAAACTATACTTTGATGCATATAGTAAACAGAAAGTCTTAACTGTACTTTATTGTATATAGATAAATTAAAAGTTCGTAACTATATTTCGGTATACGCAGTATGTCATGTATGATTTTTTGTCAAATAAATAATCTTCACATATTGTACGCTGTATTCCTTTAATCTTCACATATTGTACGCTGTATTCCTTTAATCTTCACATACTGTACGCTGTATTCCTTTAATCTTCACATATTGTACCCTGCATTCCTTTAATTTTCACATATTGCACGCTGTATTCCTTTAATCTTCACATATTGTACACTGTATTCCTTTAATCTTCACATACTGTACGCTGTATTAATTTTCACATACTGTACGCTGTATTCCTTTAATCTTCACATATTGTACGCTGTATTCCTTTAATCTTCACATATTGTATGCTATATTCCTTTAATCTTCACATATTGTACGCTGTATTCCTTTAATCTTCACATATTGCTGTATTACTTTATTTCATTGTTATATCACTCTCTTACTCATCATTTTTCTCCTTGACTGTCATCAACGATTACAGAACCGCTCTACTTCCTCGACAACTTGACAAAGAAAAAAACAAACAAACAAATCAAATGGAACACGAAAAAAAGCCAGTTGAAAGGTATTAAACTGAAGGACACAACAGTCCATAAGTATCTAGTTCTGTAATTCAATGTTCTTTTATATGTAGGTAATCATCTTTTTTTGACTAACGTGTTTATAATTTCTGTGTCTTTCTAGTTCGCGTTAAAATACTAAGTTTGTATGAGTAGCCATAAATAAAAGTTGATGACAGGAAAAACTTTGCAATGACGTCAAAACGTGACAAACTGGCCAATGAAATTCGTGTATGCAAATGTCAAACTCGACGACGTGAACAGATTTCCCGTTATTTTAAGACCACGTGACGTATATGTCGGAGGTTCTAAAATTTTCCTATTATTTGCTCTTTCATAATTTTTTTAATTGTTTTTTTTTCATTTCTTTTTCTCTTGTCTTTTCTATCTTTTTATCAACTTTCTTCCGTCTCTAATACCATATCTTGCTGTCTCCGACGATCTTTCTCTTTCCACGTTTTTCTGTCCTGAGGATTTGTCTCTGATTCTCTAAAAGGTTATCTATGTCAGCTTCCTTTCCTTTTGCTACCTGAAATAATGGATCACAAAATCTTTCACATCGTCCTGGAAAAGTAGATCCCAAAATCATTTACATCACTCTGTGAAAGTAGATCCTAAGATCTTCTACATGCCTGGATCCCAAGATCTTTGGGAAGGTAGATTAAAAAATCTCTTACAACGCTCTGAGAATACAGATTCATTTGGATGTTTCCCTTTGTTCTGGAATGTTGCCTTTTTAAACATCACTTCTCCAACGTTCAGGTATATGTCGAACATACTATTTGTTGAAAATATTATAGCAGTTTCTTGTCCTCCTCTCATCATTTTTGGACTAGTTACAACTACTACGTAAATATACGTAATTATAGGTTTATATTTTTAAAAAAGTGTGGGATTATCATCGACCATTTGAAAAGTACAGTCAAAATTAATGTTATCAAATATAAAGCGTATTAAATGCTAGATTCAGAAAGTTGGTATTCAGTTCCAGGTGAGAATACTTAGATTTAGGATTCCTGTTATTTAAAACCTTTTATTACGTTGAAATTTTGCCATTGGGTTTTCAGTTTGTGCATGGAGAGCGCCTTCTTAGTATCTGCATCTTGACCTTCAAAGGTGGTGGATCTACAAAGTTAGGAAGGCCATCATAGCATAATTATAGAAGTCATGATTTTTTTTCAATTATGAAAGTCTGGTTATCTTAATTATGAAAATCAGGATTTCTTTACTATGAAAGTCATTGTATGATTTCTATGAAAGTCATGTTATCATAATTACAGACTTTCTCGTACCGTAGTTATAGAAGTTATTGTATCATAGTTATAACTGAGCGAAAATGCTGTCCGATGACAGCGACCCATAGCTGATATGCTAGCGTCAGGGTTAGCGAACCTTAGCTGACCAAGACCCTGTCTCACCTCTCGGTTGGTGCCCCCAGTAACAGCCATAGCCTGATTAACGGGACAGGGATCGCCGTAGTCTCCAGGGTGGTGGAGTCTGCTAAAGAAGCATTGCACACCCCCCGCTTTTTAGCTGTTCTCTGGGACTGAAGAAAAAATAGCCGCCATAACCCGCTCCCGCCCCGATACGATGCTGTGTCTCAACATCTCTACAGCATCGGCTGCAAAGAACAGCAGCTCGCAGTTACAGGGAGATTGTGCAAGACAAGACAAGATCGTGGTTATGAAAAGCCATGGTCTCGTAGTTATGAAAGGCATTCTATGGTCGTTATGAAAGTCATGATATCATGTTTCTGAAAATAATGATATCCAGTGGCAGAATCCTGATTTATCAGTGCCTGCGTGTCTGTTACGACCTGGTTATCATTCCAGTATTCGCTGAATTTATAATAGTGAGGCACACTTATAAAAGCACACCTGTTACTATAACGTTACTTTCCAATAAGTTCATTAAAAAGATGTGACTCATGATGATGATGATGATGCTGATGATGATGATGATGATGATGATGATGACTGAATGGAACAAAGAACCAATGGTGAGCTGAAAGTCGCATGCGAAGGCAATTTGCTCCATACCTGCTGCTCTCGCCCGCTAATCAACTCAGTTATTTTTTAATAAATGCGATACCTGGCAATCTGTGTCAGGGAAACTGCTTCTGAAACTGCAGAATATATGTCGGCAGGGTGAGGCGCAGTATAATACACCGTACACATGGAATTGTGGTCCTTGAAGGACAGAAATAGGAGATTTTTGGCATCCATGTCGGTCTTTTACGTGAAGAAAGCATCCAGAATTTAAAGCACGAAAGTCATTATCACAGTCAAAGATTTAGGTTGTGTGCAGAAAGTTTACTTCCTATCCACGTGTATATAATTTGCAGTTTATGTCCTGCCTTCTGTTAATGTTTATAATTTGCAGTAAGTTTCTGTCCTGTCTTCTGTTAATGTTTATAATTTGCAGAAAGTTTCTGTCCTGTCTTCTGTTAATGTTTATAATTGTGCAGAAAGTTTCTGTCCTGTCTTCTGTTAATGTTTATAATTGTGCAGAAAGTTTCTGTCCTGTCTTCTGTTAATGTTTATAATTGTGCAGAAAGCTTCTGTCCTGTCTTCTGTTAATGTTTATAATTGTGCAGAAAGTTTCTGTCCTGTCTTCTGTTAAGATTACTGCTGGTTTCTTTCTCTCACAGCGGGCCATTACAAAGTCGTTATACCGACCAGAGGGTCGTATTGGCCAGAGGGCCAGAGGTAAAATATCCTTGTCAGACTTGCTTACATCTCGCGCACAGGTACAGAACAAATCTAACGATACTTGCTTGCCAGGCAAAGTTTAGATGCCCTACTTTTTTTTTTAACTATAAAGATAAATTCAGATTGTAAAATTCAACATCCATGAGACTGACAAATTAATATTTTTTACTTCAATAGATCTTTTTGTGCGTGTGCATGTTCTTATTCTATCGCCCTGGAGCATCGACAGGATGTTCTTTGCAGCCGATAAGGTGAGGGTAATGAAGAACAAGTGTGTCGCATAGGGAATGGGTTATGGGGTTTAAACTGCAGAAAAAAAAGGTACAATGACTGACTACAGGCTCCACCGTCATGTAGATCCAACGCGATTCTTGCAGCCTTAACCAGGCCGACCTGGGGTCTTGACCCGCTATGGCTTGTTATCCCTGATGGCTCTTCTGTCACCTCAGCGCTGTCATCTTTGCTCCATTTTTTAACAAGATTTTGTTAAGAAAGTTACAGATGCTGTTAGCTGGAATAATGAACTACACAGAGACGTGCGCAGAGTAATACACCAACTAAACCGTAAAATTGCGTGAGATAATGTAGCGACCGCTGGATAGTTTTTTTATGCTAAAGAAAAGATTTATTTTTAAAATGATTTATAGAGCTGGCCAAAAGAAGGAGAAACGCTGGATTACAAAATCTTTACACTAAAGTGCAATGCTTCACGAAATGGAGGGTATATCTCACAGAGAGGCAATTTTCTTTTTTTTTTTCTTTTGGGGGGGGGGGGGAGGACAATTACAATAATTTATATTATACCTTTTCAGAACTTGATTGACTATTTTGCGGAGCGGGGGGGGGGGGGGGGGAGGCATCAAAATCTTTCAGGCATTGAGGTGGCGTATTATCTAATAAAAGTTGGGAAACAGTCCCGTAATGTAACCCAAGAGATGCTAAATCTGGACATCACATTTTCACGAATGTTGGTCTACCGAAGGGGCGGTCTCATTCTACTAAATAAACTGGATGGTTTCTCTAACAACTTGCGATCGGTAACGACCTGTAACGACCTGTAACGACCTCAAAGACCTGGTAAAGTTGCTTGTAAGGTGCATCTGACACGGAAGAAAAACAAAATAGGATCTGGTTTGAGGAAGATGTTTTTTTTTTCTCCTCTTGATTCATTGTCCAGGTTTTTACATTTCTCACTGTCTCTACTGCCCGCGATGATCTTCTGACGTCAGGCCTGGCGAGTCAAGACCCTGTCACACTTCTAGCAGCGCCATCTGGCCACAGTATTTCTGGCAGACCAGGGTAGTCAAGACCCTAGTAGCTACATCTGGTGACAGTATTTCTGACAGACCAGGTAGTAAAGACCCTAGCAACTACATCTGGTGACAGTATTTCTGGCAGACCAGGTAGTAAAGACCCTAGCAACTACATCTGGTGACAGTATTTCTGACAGACCAGGTAGTAAAGACCCTAGCAACTACATCTGGTGACAGTATTTCTGACAGACCAGGTAGTAAAGACCCTAGCAACTACATCTGGTGACAGTATTTCTGGCAGACCAGGTAGTAAAGACCCTAGCAACTACATCTGGTGACAGTATTTCTGGCAGATCAGGGTAGTCAAGACCCTAGTAGCTACATCTGGTGACAGTATTTCTGGCAGATCAGGGTAGTCAAGACCCTAGCAGATAAATCTGGTGACAGTATTTCTGACAGACCAGGTAGTCAAGACCCTAGTAGCTACATCTGGTGACAGTATTTCTGACAGACCAGGTAGTCAAGACCCTAGTAGCTACATCTGGTGACAGTATTTCTGGCAGACCAGGTAGTCAAGACCCTAGTAGCTACATCTGGTGACAGTATTTCTGGCAGACCAGGTAGTCAAGACCCTAGTAGCTACATCTGGTGACAGTATTTCTGACAGACCAGGTAGTCAAGACCCTAGTAGCTACATCTGGTGACAGTATTTCTGGCAGACCAGGGTAGTCAAACCCTAGCAGCGCCACCCTAGAGACAAGCTGTTAGAAATGAGGCAGCGATTGTCTCATTCCTAGTGAAGAGTAATGAGGAACGTGGTATCTGTGTTAGACCAGGAGAGCTTTATCTATTCTTCTTGTGTATGTCATCACTACCATTACCACCACCACTATCACCGCCAGCAACACCAACACCACCATCACCACCACTATAACCGCCAGCAACACCAACACCACTATCACTACCACCAAAACCAACATCAACATCACCACTACTACGACCACCATCACCACAAGCAACACCAACACCACAATCACCATGCCACCACCACTATCACCACCAGCAGCACCAACACCACAATCACTATCACCACCAGCAACACCAGCATTAGCATCACCAATACCACCATCACTATCACCATTAGCAACATCAACACCATCATCACCACTACCATCACCAGCAGCACCAGCATCACCATCACTATAACCAACAGCAACATCAACACCACCATAACCACTACCACTAACATCATTACCACACCAGCATCACCATCACCACTATCACCACCACTATCACAACAAGCAACATCAACGCCGCCATCAACACAACCACCACCGCTATCACCACCAACAACACCACCACCATTACCATTACCACAACTATCATCAGCAGCAATATCACCAACATTATCACCACTACCACCACCACCACCACCACCACCACCACTCTCATAATCAGCAACACCAGTATCATCATCGCCACTACCACATTCATTATCACCACCAGTAACACCAACAATACAACTATCATACCCAGCAACACCACCACCCGACTATCACCACAACCATCACCACTACCACCATCACTGCCACCAGCAACACTAGCATCACCATCAACACTACTACAACAACCACTATCACCACAAACTACACCAGCATCATCAACACCACTACGATCACTATCACTACCACCACCATCAACATCAACACCATCATCACCACTACCACCACCACCACTATAACCACCAGCAACACCAACACCATCATCACCACTACCACCACCACCACTATAACCACCAGCAATACCAACACCATCATCACCACTACCACCACCACCACTATAACCACCAGCAACACCAACACCATCATCACCACTATCACCACCACTACTATAACCACCAGCAACACCAACACCATCATCACCACTATCACCACCACTATAACCACCAGCAACACCAACACCATCATCACCACTACAACCACCACCACTATAACCACCAGCAACACCAACACCATCATCACCACTATCACCACCACTATAACCACCAGCAACACCAACACCATCATCACCACTACCACCACCACTACTATAACCACCAGCAATACCAACATCACCACCACCAGCAACACCAGCATCAAGATCAGCTCTACCATCACCATGATGACCACCACCAAGACCAACACCACCATCACGACTACGACCACCGTCACTTTCGTCATCATCAGTACCAGCATCATCACCACTACCACCATCATTATCACCACCAGTAACACCATCATCACTACCACCACCATTATCAACACCAGCAAGACCAACACCACTTTCACTATCACCACAAACATCATCACCACCACTACCACCACCATCACAATCACCACTAGCAACACCAATACTACCATAACCACTACCACCAACTGCACTATGACCACCAGCAACACCAATACCAGAATCACCACTACCACCACAGCTACACCAGCATCACCATCACCTCCTCCACCATCACTATTACCACCACCAACAACACCACCACAATCACTATTAGCATCGTCACCACTGTCATCACCAGTAACACCAGCATCACCATCACCACTATCACCTACAGCAACACCAACGCCATCATCACCATTATCACCAACACTATCACCACATGTAACACCAACACCACAATCACAACTACCACCACCACTAACACCCAACACCAACACCACTATCACCACTACCACCACCATCATTTTCATCGTCAGCAACGCCAGCATCACCATCAACACTACCACCATCATTATCAACACAAGCAACACCTTCACCACAATAACCACTTCCACCATCAGAAATATCAGCAACACCATCAGTAACACCACCACCAACACCACTACCACCACCAGCGACATCAGTATCACCATCACCACTATCACCGCTATCACCACCACCACATCAACATCACCATCACCACCAGCAATATCACCATCACCTCGACCAGCACCATCACCACTTTTACCATCAGCAACACCAGCATCACCACTTTCATCATCAGCAACACCAGCATCACCATCACCACTACCACCACCACCACCACCACTTTCATCATCAGCAACACTATCTATCTATCTATCTATCTATCTATTCTATCTATCTATCTATCTCATTTGTTCTACAAACAGGTCTATATCATTTGTTTTAAAAAGCACAGTTCTATATCATTTGTTCTAAAAATCACAGGTCTATATCATTTGTTCTAAAAGGCACAGATCTATACAGTTTGTTCTAAAAAGCAAGGCCTATACCATTTGTTCTAAAAACAGGTCTATATCATTTGTTTTAAAAAGCACAGTTCTATATCATTTGTTCTAAAAGGCACAAGTCTATATCATTTGTTCTAAAAATCACAGGTCTATATCATTTGTTCTAAAAAGTACAGATCTATATAATTTGTTCTAAAAAGCACAAGTCTGTATGACTGTTGGTGATGCTGACTCTCTCACTTTTATCTTTCTTCTTATCATACCTCCTTGTTTCTAGCATGACTCTCTCACTTTTATCTTTCTTCTTATCATACCTCCTTCTTGTTTCTAGCATGACTCTCTCACTTTTATCTTTCTTCTTATCATACCTCCTTCTTGTTTCTAGCATGACTCTCTCACTTTTATCTTTCTTCTTATCATACCTCCTTCTTGTTTCTAGCATGACTCTCTCACTTTTATCTTTCTTCTTATCATACCTCCTTCCTGTTTCTAGCATGACTCTCTCACTTTTATCTTTCTTCTTCTCATACCTCCTTCTTGTTTCTAGCATGACTCTCTCACTTTTATCTTTCTTCTTCTCATACCTCCTTCTTGTTTCTAGCATGACTCTCTCACAGACCCGCCAGATGCAAGAACCAAAATTATGAAACAACAGTCTCTCATGTTGTCACAACAGCCCTCCGACGGGAAACAATTCAGGAAAGCGAGATTTTTCTGTGGTTGACTGCAACAAGTCCCACCGGAAGCCTGCATGTCCCAGTTACAATATGAAACATTCTTTTAAATCAACGCTTACCACGTGACTAAAATGGCACGACCCTGATCCTTTCCCCACCCCCCCCCCCCTCACCCCACGCCACATGGGTCTGCCACATGTCAGAGCTATGGACCTGACGACGTTTCAGTCACGAACTGACCTAACCAACGCCATGATCGACCTCTGACAAGCTTAAAATGGAGAAATCTACATTAGTGTTACATTAGTGCTACATTAGTGCTACATTAGTGTTACATTAGTGACACCAGGTTGATTTCTCTTTACTTTTTTTCCTTTATTTTTTTCCTGTTTGCGAGAACAAAAGTAAATTATAGAAATAGAGCAATGCTGGGTGTACTTAGAATAGAGCAATGCGAGGTATACTTAGAATTAGAATAGAACAACGCGGGATATACTTAGAAATAGAATAGAACAATGCAGGATGTATTTAGAATAGAACAATGCGGGGTGTACTTAAAAATGGAATAGAGCAATGCGGGCTGTACTTACTTACAAGTGGAGATATGGAGGAGGGATCGAGACGAGTAACAAACACAGAGGATAAGTGTTTCCTAATTGTGGTAGGTGAGGTTATGGTGAGTAAGGAAAGGTGGACTAGGGGATATGGGGAGGTGAGGATATTGGGAGGTGAGGATATGAGGATATGGGGAGGTGGAGATATGGGGAGGTGAGGATATGGGGAGGTGGGGATATGGGGAAGTAGGGATATGGGGAGGTGAGGATATGGGGAGGTAGAGATATGGGAAGGTGAGGATATGGGGAGGTAGGGATATAGGGAGGTTAGGATATGGGGAGGTAGGGATATGGAAAGGTGAGGATATGGGGAAGTGGGGATATAGGGTGGTAGGGATATGGGGTGGTAGGGATATGGGGAGGTAAGGATATGGGGAGGTGAGGATATGAGGAGGTAGTGATATGGGGAGGTGAGGATATGGGGAAGTGGGGATATGGGGAGTTAGGGATATGCGAAGGTAGGGATATGGGGAGGTGGGGATATGGGGAGGTGGGAATAAGGGAAGGTAAGGATATGAGGAGGTGAAGATATAGTGAGGTGAGGATATGGGTAGGTGAGAGTTTAGAGGATGATGACTGTAGTTTGCACGTTATATAAAAAGAGAGAATTAAAACAAATGTATAAAGGGACCTCATTAAATCGATCAGAAACCAACATTCAGCATTTACTGGGCATATAATGAGAAGAGGAGGGCTTGAAAACATTTTAACAACAGGAAAGATAGATGGGAAGAGAAGTCTGGGGAAGATCAAGAGAACAAAGATCAGTGACAGTTTAATGCGAAGACTTAGTATAAAAAAGCACAAAAAAAGCTGATATTAAGAGCAGAGATCTGTGGAGAAGGTTAACCGCCAACACTTACAGACACGCACATGGATGGATGGATGGATGGATGGATGGATGGATGGATGGATGGATGGATGGATTGATGGATGGATGGATGGATGGATGGTTTCTCATGCTCCAAAAGAAGACAGAGAAAGAGAAACACAATAAAGATTTTTAAAAATCCTGGATAACTTCAGTATGTATCAGTGGTTCTTAACTTTTCTCTGACAGTGGAACCTCATTCTGACCCAAGAACACTCAAGGACTCCCTTTCTGACTCTAGAACACTCAAGGACCCCCTTTCTGACTCTAGAACACTCAAGGACCCCCTTTCTGACTCTAGAACACCCAAGGGCCCCCTTTCTGACCCACGAACACTCGTGGATCTAACTCAAGAATACTTTTGGACCCATTTTCTGGCCTGAAAACACTCGTAGACCTCCAATCTGGCATGAGAACACTGGTAGACCCTCTTTCTGGCCTGAGAACACTTTTGGACCCCTCAGTAAAAATTAAGCAATAAACAGAACTTCCAATATACAAAGATTTTCTTTTGGTAACGAAACGAAAAAATTCTTTTTCTAGTATGTGATCGCAAAAATCCTGCCCAAGTCAAAAAGCACAGGTCTATATCATTTGTTCCAACAAAAAGCATAGGTCTATATCATTTGTTCCAACAAAAAGCATAGGCTTTTATCATTTGTTCCAACAAAAAGCACAGGTCTATATCATTTGTTCCAACAAAAACACAGATCTATATCATTTGTTCCAACAAAAAGCACAGGTCTATACCATTTGTTCTAACAAAAAGCACAGGTCTATACCATTTGTTCCAACAAAAAGCACAGGTCTATATCATTTGTTCCAACAAAAAGCACAGGTCTATACCATTTGTTCCAATAAAAAGCACAGATCTATATCATTAGTTCCAACAAAAAGCACAGGTCTATACCATTTGTTCCAACAAAAAGCACAGGTCTATATCATTTGTTCCAAAGCATGTGAGAAAAATAAATGAAACCTGGACAATAATGGCTGGCAGGAAAATAAATCTAGTACATTTTAGAACAAGTTTTTAAAACACGGGTGAAACTTTTTTAAGTCGACAGTGGTAAGGTGAACTTGGGGCGTGGTCTGTGTCGTGGTCGCACTTGTCAGCTTAATCTGAGGGTCATCAATCAGCCGAGGCCAGAGGTTGCTTTGAAGGTTATTGTTCTTGACATATCCTTTAAATATGGAGTGGGCGGGGTGGGGGAATAACTTCAGTCAAGATATTACAGAGATATTATCAGTATATCAAATGTTGTTTTTTTCCCCGGGGGAGGGGGGCGCTGTGAATCAAAAGAAAGAGAGAAAAAAGAACAAAGGAATGAGGGAAAAAAACAAAGGGACTTTTATTTTCAAACGTGGAAGAATTGGGCTGACAGTTCTGTCCAACATTCTGCCACTCATACCTCACCTTCACTTGGCAGAAACACTCAACATTCAACTAGCACAGGTATTATAAAAGTATAAAGAACAATAAAAGTGTAAAGAATAATAAAAGTATAAAGAATAATAAAAGTATAAAGAACAATAATAAATATAAAAGAATAAAGTAGCCGGGTCTGAAGACAAGCTGGAGAGAGGTTTGTTCTCTGTGTTCTTGCAGAACATGACACATACGGAGGCGGGAGTTTGATGGTTTGGGCAGGTAATTGGGCAGGTAATTGGGCAGGTAATTGGGCAGGTAATTGGGCAGGTAGACGTGCTGACATGCATGTCTTTTGTTATGGGGACCGTGAATGCCCAGGGGTATTTGGACGAGGTCAACAGACCCTCGTTATCCCCCATAATGAGACAACTAAATTTATTTGTATGCAACACAGAGCACCTAGGGCACAGATTTTAAGTAGAGTTGGATATCAATAACATCATGGGTCATCTTTGGTCTGCTCGTTATCCTGACCTTAACCTAGCTGAACAAGCTTGGGACATGTTGAGGAAGGCGATTTATAACATTCCTGAACAACCCCAGACGCCGGATGCCCTGGATAGCACCCTTAAGGCTCAATGGATGGCAAGTCTACAAAATGACATCAACAGGCTTACGCATCGGTGAGATGCCGTTTTGAAACGTTATAACAGTATCAGAATTTTCCGGGTTGTTTCCCGCGATTCTCAGAAGTGTGTTACTAATAAGTCGCCTGAGTTGATCTCCCCCGACTCGTGAAGCCTGAAGAAGTTTCTAGTTGTCATGGGAAGGTAATTCTTGCACAGGATGAGCGAGTCTCTAATAGAGCTCAAGGGCACTTGGGGTGGGGGGTGGGGTTGGGGAAACTGGGCCTTTCTTTTGTTTGTTTTTTTTCAGAGATAGAAATATAACAGATTTTTTGTTGACTCTCGAGAATGAAGGAAGAGCTTTAATGATAGAAGACTGATTTAACTAAGTGCAGAAAAACAGACAAGAAAAATGTCCCCTTTTTCTGATTATTCTGTATTAACAACTAATTTAAATTTTGTATTGCCAGTTGCATTGTATTCACGTTTTGTTCACAAGTTTTCGCTGTAAAGTATTTTATTCGCAAAAAAATCTCCAATTAAGAAAAAAAAAACTGCATCTTGTCACGTTGGTCCAGCAAACGACGCCAAAATCATAATAACTGAAGTGTTATGTTCGTCCAAAACTTAGGGACTGTTCTTGGAAACTTTTTGTTCATTATCTTGTTAATCATCTTGTTCATCTTCTTGTTCACCATCTTGTTAATCATCTTGTTCATCATCTTGTTCACCATCTTGTTCATCATCTTGTTCATCATCTTGTTAATCTTCTTGTTCATCATCTTGTTAATCATCTTGTTCATCATCTTGTTTACCATTAAACAGTTCAGTGGCCTAAAGAAGCGTTGCGACTTTAGTTCTGGTAGCAACTGTGGAACTGTCGGAGACGGTTCTAGAGTTGTTGTTGTTGTTGTTGTTGTTGTTGTTGTTGTTGTACGTCCAAACCTTTGCTGGTGTGTATGTGCTTAACAACAAAAGCAGAAATCAAGTCACTGATCTCTGTCCTTAAACCTCTAACATTTTCGAACTAAATCTAAATCGTTTCACTCCAGAATCAATTTTCATGCTCTGCAAGAATAAATTTTGATGGAGAATTTTGGTATAGATAAACTGGAAGGAAGATGCTACATGATTTAAAATTATGGGTTGAATTAGTAATGTGATATTTAGACTTTGCCTAAATACCACTTTGAACATTGGTTCGCGTTGGTGTACAGCATCTACCAGCACTGCCAGTGGTGTTTCGGGGTGAAAGAGTTAACAGAAGTGACAACCAAGAGAATTACTGACAACCAACTAAACAGTCATAAGAATTAATGACAACCAACTAAACAGTCATGGGAATTACTAACATGCGCCGAAACCGTCATGAGAATTAATGAAAATCACCTAAACTGTCGTGAGAATTACTGACAACCAACTAAACAGTCACGAGAATTACTGACAATCAAATAAACAGTCATGAGAATTACTGACAATCAAATAAACAATCATGAGAATTACTGACAATCAACTAAACAGTTCTGAGAATTACTGACAAAACGCTAAACACTCATGAGAAGTACTGACAACCAATAAGCAATTACGAGAATTACTGACAATTAAATAAAGTCATGAGAATTACTGATAATCCAGTAAACAGTCGTAAGAATTACTGACAACCAACTAAACTGTCATGGGAATTACTAACAATCATCTAGACAGTCATGAGAATTACTGGCAACCAACTAAACAGTCATGAGAATTACTGACAACCAACTAAACAGTCATGATAATTACTGACAACCGACTAAACAGTCATGGGAATTACTAACAATCATCTAGACAGTCATGAGTATTACTGACAACCAACTAAACATTGATGAGAATTACTGACAACCAACTAAACAGTCATGGGAATTACTAACATGCACCGAAACAGTCATGAGAATTAATGAAAATCACCTAAACTGTCGTGAGAATTACTGACAACCAACTAAACAGTTCTGGGAATTACTGACAACCAACTAAACAGTTCTGGGAATTACTGACAACCAACTAAACAGTTCTGGGAATTACTGACAACCAACTAAACAGTTCTGGGAATTACTGACAACCAACTAAACAGTTCTGGGAATTACTGACAACCAACTAAACAGCTAAGAGAATTACTTACAATCAAGTGAAAAGACAGTTCCCTGAGAGAGACAGAAGAGAGAGAGAGAAGAGAGGAAGAGAGAGAAGAGTGAGAGAAGAGAGGAAGAGAGAGAAGAGGAAGAGAGAGAAAAGAGAGAAAAAAGAGAGAAGAGAGGAAGAGAGAGAGAGAAAAGAGAGAGAAGAGAAAGAGAAAAGAAAGAGAAAAGAGAGAGAGAAGAGAGAGGAAGATAGAGAAGAGAGGAGAGAGAAGAGAGAGAGAAGAGAGAAAAGAAAAGAGAGAGAAGAGAGAGAGAGAAGAGAGAGAGAGAAAAGAGAGAGAAGAGAGAGAAAAAAAAGAGAGAGAGACAAGAGAGAGAGAAGAAAGAGAGACAAGAGAGAGACAAGAGAGAGAGACAAGAGAGAGAGACAAGGGGGAGAGAGAGAGGGAGAGAGACAGAGAGAAAATAACTATACCTTCTAGGAATTCCTCTCATGTTATCACCCTGTAACATCGAACTACAAGCTCTAAACAGCCAATACCAAGATAAAGAAGTTCTATCAAAAAAAAATGGATTCTCTCCCTGCTCAGAGCTAAGATGAGAGAACGCTCTTCAACGTTTAATATTAAGTCCATCCTTACCTCTTTCCTGGTCAGGTGGTGATCGTGTTACAGAAGTTTGAAACACACTAAAGATGGGATATGGGTTCGATCGTTCTCGGGGTATGTTAATAATCCAAACACATCTTCCCAAATGCACATCCTCGAACATGAAACGTTTTACTGTAAGAAGGGAGATAACTGAAAATAACAAACGACCCTCTGCTGCAAGGGATATAACTTACTTTATACGCATTTGTGTGTATGGGCGCGTGCGTGCGTGCGTAAGTGTGTGCTTTTTAAAAAGGAGGTGGGTTAGAGGAGAATATAACTGAAACTGTTCAAAGCGCGCTCTTAATATTCGAGGAGTTTTTTTTCAATAAGTGGAGGCACCAAAAAACAAAACACATTTTATGTTCTATGTGTCCTCTAAAGTCCATAGTTCTATGAGCAAAGATACTATTTGGTGCAACAAAAATATCTATCAGCATTAGAAGTTCTACGTAAGTTAGTAGCAAATTTCGTTGATACGTCGCATTCTCGTACGCTGAACTAAAAATCTGTTTGCTGACGACAAAAATATATGCATCAGAGCACGTTAGCACCGCTTAGAGGGAACATTGTTTATGTAAAGACAGAATGTATTTACTGTGTATCTGAGCAGATAACAGTGTGTGACAAACGAGGAAATAACCAAACGAAGGAGTACTGAGAACATTACTAAGGAGGTCAAAAGACAAAGATAGAAATGTCTGGGCCACATACTACGAATGGAAAGATCAAGACACCCCTATACCGCCCTGACTTGGACACTTCAAGGGAAAAGAAAGAGGGGCAGGTCATTGAGGACATGGAGACACACATAAATGGAAGAACTAAAGGAAACAGGAAAGACGTGGTTTTTGCTATCCTGACTTGCTCAAGACAAAACTGGCTGGACAACCTTTGTTGATGCCTTATGCTCCATTGGGAGTACAGATGACTAACAATGATGATGATGATGATGATGATGATGAGCACACAATATTTAAAGTCGTCGGAGATTCAGTTTTCTTTTTTAACGGACTTGAAGTTGTTAAAGTGGAACAGTTAAAAAATGAAAGTTTGCATATTTTATATGGTTGTGTCAGTATTAAGAATTGAAATGCATTTCCTCATAACGTTAAATATGGTGATAAATATGAATTGAATATCATTATATTAATGATTGTATTCACTCATTAAGATATTCCAGGTTGTAGTGAACAGTTCTGATACACTAAAGCTGATAGCAATGAAACAGAGGGGAGTAGAAACGATGGAGGAAACAAATAAATCATTTTAAAAGAGTGAAGAGTTTGATACACAGGCATGTCTGACATTCTGCCAATCTTTCGTCCAAACTCACTCACTCAACATGATTTTAGGATCTCTGATCAATCTCATCAAGAGATTTTATGCCAGTTATCTTAGCCACTCTTGTCAGTATTCACCTTAGGGTCTCTGGAGGTCGGCCTCTTTTTAAAAATTTTTTTAACAGATGTTTCCCATGTGATGGCTTGGCTTTGCTATCCTCTGATTGTTTCTTCTCATCGCGTGGCCCACATAGGCTCACCTTCTTTTTTGTGATCCTCTGATTGTTTCTTCTCATCGCGTGGCCCACATAGGCTAACATTCTTTTTGTGATCCTCTGATTGTTTCTTCTCATCACGTGGCCCACATAGGCTCACCTTCTTTTTGTGATCTTCTGATTGTTTCTTCTCATCACGTGGCCCACATAGGCTCACCTTCCTTTTGTGATCCTCTGATTGTTTCTTCTCATCACGTGGCCCACATAGGCTAACCTTCTTTTTGTGATCCTCTGATTGTTTCTTCTCATCACGTGGCCCACATAGGCTCACCTTCCTTTTGTGATCCTCTGATTGTTTCTTCTCATCACGTGGCCCAAATAGGCCCGCCTTCTTTTCTCGATCACCGCAGAGACTGTTTGCTGCCTGCTCCTTTCTCTTATCTCCCTTTTAGTATCAGCATTACAAACATATCAAATCAATACTAAAAATGAACTTACATATAAGGACTTTTCCACATATTCTACAATCTAATGCAAATAAAACATACGACGAAACTATCTGACACATTAACTTACAGCCAAACTGATAAACTAATCGCCTACAAGTATTATTTTAGCATCTCTTTGAACACACAAAGATTTCAACGTAAGTAAAACTAAACTGAAACTAAATATTCTAAGGGAGAGAACTGTACTTTAAAAAAAAATAACATGGGGAGTTACGGGAAATAACTGTGTGGGCGAATGATGTTGATTGACGTTGTCGATCGTTTCCTAGAACTGGCGGTAAGAAATGGTGGCACTCATAGGTCACGTGAGAAGGATGTTTCAAGTTCGATCATCCGTACAAGATGAACCATGCAGGGAAAAGAAAAGAAAAAAAAACTGAAGCCTTTATGACAAGTTGCCTGTCTTACTGGAATCTAGGACTCTACCCCCAGTCATTCTCTTATTTGTTTCTGTCACGTTTGAAGTGTTTGCTGACATTCATGGCTCATCCTGCGTGTTTTGGAAGACACCGAAGATATCATTTATGTCTTTAAGTTCTCAGCTTGTCTCTCCTGTGTGTGGTATCAGGGGATCGCATTGCTGGAAGGTAACCACATCCTTAACCACAAGTGAGTGAAGGATTCCAGTATTAAACAGCGTACTTGTCACTTATCACTAGCTGCTCTTGTCACTTATCACTGGCTGATTCATTTTCAGAACAAACTGAGCTGTGACGGCTGCAGTAACTAAGAAAACTGCCTCGATGTTTCACAGTGTTTGAGGGTTTTATATATTCTTTGGCGGCTTCAAGGAAAATCACTGCCAGTTCCACTGCCACGCTGTAGCGAAATCACGTGATTAATTCTATCGATTTTCGCAGAACGAGACACCACTGTCTGCTGCGACTCGGATATGTTCTGTATGACAGTAAGTGGCACCGCCTGCAGTGTTCCAACCTACGGCCTTCTGGGAAGTTTCAGAGGGTCAAAGTTCAAGGCGAGAAATTGTAGCTGAAATCTCTGTTTTTTAGCAAACGGACGTTGATTCAGTGAATTGACCATTAGAATCGAGGCCGACTTATGTCTCGCATCGTTATAATCAAGGGATCACAGGGGAAACGAGACATTTCAGTCACTGCCGTCTGCTCTTGTTCTTTTGTTGAGTGTTCATAAAGCTCTGGTACATCACCTTATCCTCCAGACTGAATACTTACACCCAGCCGGTCTGAATTCTCAGTTTAGCTTTCTCTGAATAACTTTGTTCGGTTGATTCCATATCCCTGTTCCTGTTCACATTTCCCATGTCCTTTTCCACTTTTTCTGTTATACTTTCTCATCTGTTCTGTGGGACAGCAAAGGTCAACATTGCTATTTCCCTACTCTCCTTGTTGCTTGTTTAAACTTGTCTGGTTGTGACTCCTACCGTTATGAATTGCTTTATATCTTTTTTTCCTCCGTTTTTTTATTCGGTTGTTACCTGCTGCTCTAGTCTCTACCTGATCGTGCTGTGTGCAGGTCGCCTCTCTGACTCCTTACACTTCCTCTTTTGTCTGTAGCCATAGTCTGCCCAGTTTCCTACGAGAGAGCGGACTGCAGATGAGCTTATTTCCGGGTTTCTATTTGTTTGTTTTTGTCTTTACTGTTGTTCTTGATAACGGCAGTTTTCTTATTATTGCCGTGTTCCGTAACCATGTCCTTATTCCTGCTCCTTTTGCTAAGGTTTCTTCCTCCCTTTCTTCCTCTCTCTCTCTCTCTCTCTACCTCTTCTCCCAGAATTGCACCATACACCTCCATCTAACTCTATCTTTTGTCATAGATTTATCTAACTCTATCTTTAGTCATAGATTTATCTAACTCTATCTTTAGTCATAGATTTATCTAACTCTATCTTTTGCCATAGATTTATCTAACTCTATCTTTTGTCACAGATTTATCTAACTGTATCTTTTGTCACAGATTTATCTAACTCTATCTTTTGTCACAGATTTATCTAACTCTAACTTTTGGCGTACCGGAACAGGCTAAGCATTCTGCGCCAAAATAAAATTACTTATTTAATTTAGTTACAATGGGCTCTTGGCCACTGACGTCTGTTGTGAAGATTTTGACGATTAGGATAGAAAGTGGGTTACGACTCCTGTATTTAATTCCTTAGTGAACTGACGGATCAGACTTCACTACCTTGGGAAGGTCTTGGATCTAGAATTTAACATCATCGCCCTCGGGCCACACCCACACAAGCACCGCTCTCTGTTTCAGTAACCGCTGAAGAGTATGAGCATTGACTGTGCCAGCCAGTTGTCGGTTCTGGAAATCTCGAATTCTACCAGCCAGCCTCCCGGCTCTTCCTCCCCCCTCTTGGCACCTCTGTCTTTCATCACCTGTAGATATAAATTATCAATACATGTCCTTTCCTCCTGCACCAGATTGTCGGCCACTGACTTCAGTATATCCGTCCTGTCCGTAGGAATAAAAAATATTGCAGTAGCGTTACGGGCAACATGGCTAGCTACCTCATTGCTTCTCATAAATCATTTCTAACAAAGTTAAGTTTGTTCACAGAATTCTATCGCACAATGCTCCGCCTTACTTGTGCTCACTGTTTACGTATGACACTAAACATAGCCAGCGTTTAAAAAACTGTCTTCTTCCTAAACCTAGGATTGATCTGTACAAGAAAAGCCTTGCATACTCTGCAGTACAGCTCTGGAACACCCTCCCCTACAGTTTAAAATCCATTAGTAATACTTCATCCTTTAACTCAAACCTGTTTCATTATTTACTTGCTTGTAATTATATGCCTCCATAAAATAACCAGCACTCTCTCAACACATGGCTCGTAAACCATCAAGTACTTCAATGACATAGTTAGAAAAGCAACTTGTTAGATATTGTTAGAAATTATTTTAATGTTTGTTTAAAAAAAACATATGTTAGAAGATCTGTATTTACAATGTATTTTTATTTATGTATATGTCTGCGTGTGTATGTGTGCATGAGTGCTATCTTATTAGGTTAATTACTTCTTCTCTTTTACTTTGAATGTAATAGTTAAATCTTACACTCTTTTGATATGTTTTTCCTAATTTAATTTGTATTTGTGTACTAAATCAAGTGTGTGGGAAGAATGAAAGATGGAGTGATGAAGGGCAGAATGTAAGACGGGCCTGCGTGCCCAATTCTTTACCCTTTAAAAATAAAGATTATTCATTCATTCATTCACTCCCACATGCCTTGAGCAATATATCCACGTATGCGGGTGACACTGGATTGTCG